>BQNB010041940.1:0-46446 GCA_026074375.1 Tanacetum coccineum
AGACAAAAGGAAGTAAGAAGAAAGTTGATACTAACACAACCACTAAGCAGAAGCCTCCCACAATTCCCAAAGAAAAGAAAGAAAAGAAGTCAGGAAAAGGAAAGCAGAAGACTAAAGAGTTAGAGACTATCTCTGAGGCGGTGTTGACAGAAGCTGAGCAACTCAAGATAATCACAAAGAGAAGCCGTAAAGAAACTCACAGCTCTCATGCCAGCGGTTCTGGTGCAGATGAAAGATTTGGTGTTACACCAGGGGTTCCTGATGCACCTGATTATGACTTAGATGATGATATCTCTTGGAAATCAAGTGACGATGATCAAGATGATGATAAAATTGACGATGATGAGAAAGCTCAAGATGATGAAGATGAGGATAAAATTGACGATGATGAGAAAACTCAGGATGATGAAGATGATGATGTACATGACGATGATGAGAACGCTCAAGATGATGATGATGAAGCACAGACTGAATCAGAAGATGATGGTGATGATTTCATCCATCCAAAGCTCACAACTCATGATGATGAAATAATACATGAAGAGGAAACTGATGAAGATGATACCTTCGATCCTATAGTTCATACACCCTCTCGTATTTCATCATCAGATGACGAAGACAGTGACAATGAAGTTGAAGGGATGGATGTTGAAGGAGCAAAGTCGGATGAAGATGCCACATATGTAGAGGATCAAGGAAATGAGGCGGTCGAAGATACCAATGCCAATCTTGAAGGAAGAGATGATGTAATGACAGATGTTATATTGCCCCTGGTTCAAGCAACCCAGGAAATTGAAGACACTCATGTGACCCTAACTCTGGTAAATCCTGATGGTCAACAACAGAGCTCTTCTGTATCATCTGGCTTCGTCTCCAACATGCTGAATCCAAATCAAGATACCGGTGTTGATGATATATTTGGACAACATGCTGAAGCCACCTCTCTAATTGATACTCCTGTTACTGCCACTGTGGAGCCATCCTTCTCTGCACCAACCAATCGTCCTCCAACACCGAATCCTCTCGTCACTCAATTACAACAACCACCAATTCTGACACCGGCTACTACTACAAGCTCCTCACTACAAAATCTTCCTAATGGTGACTAGAATAAGCACTAGTAAGGTATGCTTAAGCTGTTTAAACAGCTTAAGCTTTTTAGCACACCTTTTGGTTTATATGCTGAAGCACTCTCTTCTATTCCTGGCATTGTTGACCAGTACCTGGCAAATAAAATGAAGGAAGCAGTAGATGTTGCAGTCCAACTGAAGTCTGATAGAATTCGAGAAAGGCTCAGCTGAAAATTCAACATTCCTATGGATTCAATCGATGAAGGAATAAAGAAAGTAATCAAGGAACAAGTCAAGAGTAAAGTCTCAAAGATCACACCAAAAATTGAGAAGTTAGTGAATGAACAACTCGAGTCTGAGGTTCTGGTACGATCTTCAAAGGAAGCCAAGACGTCTCATGCTGTAGCTGCTAATCTTTCAGAACTAGAGCTGAAAAATATCTTAATTGACAAAATGGAAGCTAACAAATCTATCAACAGGTCTGACATCCAAAGGCAGCTCCACAAGGCATTAGTTGATGCGTATGAAGCCGACAAAATTCTGCTAGATACTTATGGCGATACGGTCACAATAAAAAGACCTCGAGACGGAGCATATGATGATCAAGAACCCTCCGCTGGAACAGACCGGGGGTCCAAAAGAAGAAGGTCAGGAAAAGAACCTGAATCTACCAGTGCTCCAAGAGAAAAGACAACCAAGACAGCAGTAAAGACTACTATAGGTTCTAAGACTCATAAGCATTCTGCTAGCAAATATGCTCCATTAGAGGAAACTATGCAATCTACAGATGTCTTTGAAGCTCCTGCACATCAGGAGTTTGAAACAGGTGTCCATGATAAACAAACGGAAGAAGAAGTCCATCCTCTTCCTGACTGGTTTCAACAACCTAATCGACTACCTTCTCCTGATCATGCATGGAACAAGTCTGTACCTGCTGTTCATGAATCCGTCCAACCTTGGCTAAGCAATCTGGCAAGAAGACAAGACCCTCGAGAGTCATTCGATGAGCTAACAGACACAACATTTGACTTCTCAACTTTTGTGATGAACCGGCTAAATGTTATAACACTAACACCTGAATTGTTAGCAGGTCCAACATTTAAGCTGATGAAAGGAACATGCACAAGCTTGACTGAACTTGAATAACTTTTTGAAGAAGTTCTCAAAGCCACAACAGAAAAATTGGACTAGATCACCCCAAGGACGCCAATACCTCAATGATTTGGCGAAAGCCCACTACCGTTGGTTCCCAAATTCCACAAGGTCGACATGTCATACCGTTTCATCACTTCATCAATAACGACCTTGAGTACCTACGTGGTGGTGAGTCGAGCCGCAAGTACTCTACTTCAGTTACAAAAACCAAGGCTACAGATTACGGGCATATTAAATGGATAAAAGACTTAGTGCCCAACTCAATATGGAGTCAAGTGATAGTCAGCTACGATAAATTCGCTCTCTGGGGAATCTCACATTAGGGCAAGAAGCGAAGACAATTCTATGCATTTGCGACCACAAGGGAATCAGCTCGTGACGTCTACTCAAAAAGAAGAATTATTGCTGTCATAAAGGTGGAAATAGTCGAATGGCAAAACTACAAGCATCTTGACTGGATTACTGTACGTAGGGATGACGACATTCTTTACAAGTTCAAGAAGGTGATTTCCACAGACTTCGAATCCACAAGACATGAAGACATGCGTGCTTCCTTCTTGTGCAAGGAAAGTGACAAATTCTCAACAGTTGAAGAACGTCTAGCATTTAATGTCTCCTTAAGAATGTTCACAAGAAGTGTTGTCATCCAAAGGCGTGTAGAAGACCTTCAATTGGGTGTTGAAAGCTATCAAAAGAAACTCAACCTCACAAAGCCTGACACGTACAGATCCAATTTAGAAGACGAGACGCTTACACACCATACTCTGATCCCATAGGATTCATCTATGAGAACAAAGACAAAGAAGAATAGATTTGATGCGCATTGGTTGAACTACACACGTTTAGCATGAACTCTCGATGATGTTCGGACTGCTCTGAATGATCGCCTCAAGGGAATCAGAATGGAGTATATGCCTCAGACTTTTTGGAGCCAATGTGACAAAACAAATGCAAGAGCTATGATTCAGCAATTATCAAAGATAAAAGAACGAGGATCATCGGAGCTTTAGAGAGATTTGTTGGTGGAAGACCATACGAGGGTGACTTACGGCTGCTTCAAAGGACCATATGATTTATCATATGTTGTTCTCATCTTATAAGGTCAAACCCTCGTAAATAATCTTATCTTGAATAGTTAATAATTATTATCTAGTTAGATTTATGTGAAAAATAAGATGTGCTCGAGTACAAATTTTACAAGAATTTCTTAGTAAATTCAAAAAAATTTCAAATAATTGTACTCGGCACCATCTTATAATCCCTCAAAAGTTGAGGGGGAGCAATAATATGTTCCATTCTACTAGAATACATCATTTTGTCCCTGAACGGTTAATCAATTGATATCCAAAATATCAAGGGATTAACATTTTGGATAAGGGGAGAAAATGTGATTAACCTGGACTTAATGTATATTGAAATGTGATCATAAAATGGACTCGATGCACTCCACACTTAGCATGTACTATGATTACGATGCACATGTTAAGGGGGAGCTTTTAGTGATGATTAAAAACATTCAAAGTGTAAACCTTTTGATATTTATATCAAACACTTTGAATGAATTTTTCAATGATTTTGGTTTGTAATGGTGATGGAATACCCTAAAAGACCGACCATGTACTTAATTTTATGGAGTTATAAGGTGGTTAGGTATAGGTATTCAAATCCCATGATCCAGCCAGAACCGGAGGGATCTACCCAGGGATATCCACTAGTTAGTGTAGAAGTCCTTAGGTATGATTAAAAAGGAGAAAAAGTGAGAATCGGGAATAATGCCGACTGAGATGGAGCTAACACTGGAACAAACCCAACAAGGTGTTAGTTATGAAGTCTCGGTAAGCATTGAAGGGGTTGAAGAATGAAAAAGAAATATAAGGATAAAGGGTGAAAAGAAAGAAGCCCTCCATACACTTAGGCAGAAACCGGGTCAATAACGAATGCTGCATAACACTTTGTGTTGTCTGAACATTTGAAGACAGTCATGGACCCAGTGACGCTATGCATAAACCCCTCCCAGCCACTCAAAGTCGGAAAGACTTTGTTTCAAAACTCACAGAGATACACTCATTTCTATTGACTTTCTCACTCCGAGTTAGTTGATATTGAAAAGGTGGCACTCAGCTCCAGCCTCCGATCACTAAAATTAAAAGTGCACTATTGAGTCTAGAGCCAAAAGAGATCATCCATTAATCTCATTAGGACACTTGTCATAATTTAGCTTGTTATCTCACACAATGTGAATATCAAGTAATATCATTAGAGTCCTACGCAAGATCCTTGTGATTTTGCCAGAACATCCGAGTGATACTTAGGTATTCACAATGAAGATGGAAATCCTGCTTGAGCCAACATCAAACAAGCTCATGGTAGGTGACTTGTGCGATTCTTATGAATCAAGCTTGTGACAACTAGAAAGCAACAATGGTGCGATTCTTTATGAATCAAACTTGTTCCAGGTTATGGATCAACAATTAAAGGATTTTGAATTGCTTAAACTCTCGATGTTGTCCACAAAATCAGCTTTTAGCAAGTGACCACTTCGATTGATTTTCAAATCGATTTTCAATATCAAACTCCGGTGAGAATAGTAACGTACTGGTTCACATCTTAGCGTGTGTCTCTTGAGATACGTTCCGATAATGAAACAGTTGAGTACGATGAATCTAATATGCATGTGTTAGAAAGATTCAATACTACAGCTAGAAATCCTGTCAAGAAGATTCTTCTTAAATTGAATCTATCTGATCACAGGTCGATCCTTACAGATGTGAAGGTTACTCCAACCAAACATGGGCGAATGACAAAGCCATATTCGTCCCCCCCACTTTATTGCTAACTGTTTTCATGCAGGCTAATTAAAGATGGTGGTGGAGGTTCCTGATTCTAGCTGGCTCACAAGATCCATAGCCACAGGCTCATACCAGATAGACAAACATAAGGACTTCATGAAAGGCTCAAATACATATTTCAAAACTTCCGCTCTCAATTAAAAAAAGTCTTTCTCCCGAGTGACAAAAGTATTATAGTTAACGAATCTCAAGAAAGACGTAGCATTGAAAGCTTTTCAAGACAACTATAAATTTAAAACTTGAAAAAAATGTATTTTAAAATAAAATACGCATCAAGTTTTTGGCGCCGCTGCCGAGGAGCTAAAAATTAGTATTAATTTGATTCCTTGTAATTACCATTTCTCTCTCTAACTTTTAAATTTTGCAGGAACTATGGTGGAATAGACATCAATACTCTCACCATGGAACAATACTTAGCATTGTCATGAGAAAACCAGGCATTGGGCATGGTTAAACTAGAAATCGGAGGCAATGTTAACTTTGAGATCAAGAGCCAATTCATGCGAGAATTGAGGGAAGACACCTTCTCCGGGAATAAAAATAAGGATGTCCATGATCATGTTGATCGAGTCCTCAACATTGTAAGTTTTTTTAATATTCCGAGAGTATCACAAGACGTAGTACTACTACGTGTGTAAACGAGAACATTGGGACCTCCTTAAAAAGGCCTTTATCCAAAGGTATTGTCCACCATCTAAGATCGCTAAACGCCTTAAAGACATCCATAACTTCAAGCAGGAAAGCGACGAATCATTATACCAAGTTTGGGAATGGTATAATAATTTGTTATATAAGTGCCCAGCCCATGACGTAAATAGCCATCAAAAGGTAAGCATTTTTCATAAAGGGTTGAACACTATGAACCGATAGTTGCTTGATTCGCAGGGACCAATTTCTGGGATGACACCAACTTAAGCTCTGACAGCAATACAAACTATGGCTGACCACTTTCAAAAGTGGCACGATGGGACATCAAGCAGGAACGTTAGTAGCAACAGTAATACTGATGGACTTGCTGTAATTATAAGTAAACTGGATAACTTGGGACATGATATGAAGAAGCTGAAAGAAAATGTTCATGCGATCCAAGTTGGATGTCAAATCTGCGAAGGACCTCACCTTGACAAAGAATGTCCTCTCAACAGGGAAGTCAAGCAGTTGGAAGAGGTCAAGTATGGAGAATTCAGGCGCTCCGCTCCTTTCAACAGAAGTAATGAAGCCAAGTTTTGTGTAGGTCCATCGGGATACTACACTCGTACTGATAATCGACCACCTTATGGGGAGATGAGACCAAGCTTAGAAGAGCTTATGAATAAGCATCAGGAAGAATCAGCACGAACAAGCGCCGAAATGAAAGAATGATTTAAGAAACTCCAAGAAAATACAGAGATTAACACTAGGAACCAGAGCACCTCTCTTAAAAATCTAGAAACCCAAATCGAGCAATTAACCAAGGAACTCCAGTCTAGGACAACCAATGGGGCTCCAAGCTCGTCTATAGGGCAATGCAAGGTGGTTAATGTTAATCATGAGACGCTAAATATACCTATCTCTTCAAGTAAGCTTAACAATCTCCATGGAGTATCTTTTCTGTCTGATTTTGACTCTCATGTAGCTCAAAATTATAAGGAAAGGACGACCGAGGTCATACAGTGCAAATTACCGCCTAAAGAGCAAAATCTAAGGAATTTCACACTTCCTTGCACTATTGGTGATTTTAAATTTTATGTTATGACCAATTTAGGGGCTAGTGTAAATGTCATGCCTAGGGGTATATTTGAATTCTTGAAGCTGACCAACCATAGGAAAACCAATATGCTTATAGAAATGGCCGATATGATGAAAAAGGCACCATTAGGGATGGTTGAAAACTTTCTAGTAGGAATTGATAAATTCCTATTCCCTTCTGATTTTGTGATTATCAATAGGACCCCTAATGAAACTATTATCTTGGGCAGACCCTTTCTAGCTACCATTCATGCCAAAATCCATGTTTTTAACAAGGAAATTTCACTTGGGATAGGTAACGAAAGGATTATTTTTGACATGGAGAAAAAAGACAATAACTTTATGATCCCTATGAAAAAAATCCTTATGATAAATTCAATCAGTAATAATAAACCTAGTTACCCTCCAGGAAACCCATCTTAGAAATCATTAAAAACAGATAATTTGTAGGATAGGCAAGAACAACAGGTTAAAAAGAAATTAAGGCTTGACGAATACATTCCTGTCAAACAATTTGTAAACCTGTCGTGCAAACTTACAATGGAAAGGTGAGGATGTGGCCCACCTGTGACCCGGACAAGAGTATTTACGACGGAGGGTTCAAAATCTACGGAAGAACTAGGGCCGGGAATTTAAGAATTTGGTATTGTAACCATGATAATGAAAGAAAAAATATGAAAGGAGTAGGACTATCATTTCCCGATTTCTTATTAATCAGATATGGAGGTCGTCAGCTGAATGACTTAATTTGGAAACAAAGTTATGCAGACTGGTATAAAGAAAATTCACATGATAACAAGCCTAGGCCTAGGGACTACACCTTTAGAGAACGGATGATAGTTAAAGTAGGACACACAAGTGTGAACGTATCAGTAAAGAAGGCCTTGTTGAAATCCTGGGTCATCGATTGTTTTGAAAAAGCATTGTATCCTGGCAAAGACCCAAGGGAAAGAAGATTTGATGATTATAAGTGGGTGTTTGATCTTGAAATCGAGCAACTAGCCGATGAATATGAATTAAGAATTGGAAAGAAGGGCCACATTCTTGATATGATATTGGATAACAGTAAGAATATCCATGGTAAGGCCAAAGAATGGTGGTACGATTATTGGTTAGAAGAGGACGAAAGACAGGAAAATAGAGAAAAGAAATATGATCCACCTATGGTTTACATGGAAACTTTTAAAGTAACCAGATATTCGTTTGATAATAGGAATAGCTTCATTTGTGTTACCGATGAAATAAAATACACCTTGTCTCTGGGAAGAGAGAACGGATCACGATTCAGAAAAATGATTCGACAAGAAATGAACCAAGGAGAAGATACCCACGACAAAACATAGAGTGGGTTTGAGTCTAACTTAAATACTCGTTAATAAACAAAAGTGCTTGTCGGGACAGAACCCGTCTTTTATCTATAAAATTCATTTCTCCGCATATTAGGTGGTTTACATGTTTTACTTTGTTCTGCAGGTTCCAGCAGCTAGGAGGCAACTTTCGAGACCGACTCGACCCGTAATTGTATGGTAGCTTTGCTGATTTTACAGCAGTTATGGCGTAAGTCATAACCTATTCAATTATGACGTAACCCTTCTTATGGTTACGCCGTAAACCTATAAACAAAATTTTTTAAAATACTACATGATTATGGCTTAACCACCGGAGTTACGCCGTAATCTCTTTCTGTAAAACCTTAAAATAAAGTTTTAACGCATTGCTAAACCTTGTATATCTAAATGAACTTTGTGGTTATGTTCTCTGGAAACCCTCACGAGACTTCACTCGTCCACGTGGGCCACCAAGTGGTTTAAATGGCTTGTTGCATATGCTAAATGCAACCGTGATTCCTACGAAAGTAAGTTAGGTTTGTAATTCTTGTATATTTCCTTTTTAGCGATTTTATGCTATTAGTTTGTTTCAGTGATCATAGGGGAAAATGAGCTTTGCTCACGATGGAGATTTTCTGGATTTCTCCGCCGGCTTATTACATTTCATATGTTCAGAAGCAATGCTCAAGGGAGTTTCTTGTTCTAATTCTACTCTTTATTTCATTTCCTTAATGTACAATAGGGACATTGTACAAAACAAGTGGGGGGATGGGAGTAGAATTATCACCTCACCTATTCTTGCCTTCGATTTTCTAGTTTTCTTTGAAAAATGGTGCAAATTTTTTAAAATTTGACATGTTTTCCCTACTAAACTAGAATTAATCTTTGCCGAATGCACATTACTCTTTATTATTACTTGGTGAGGTTTAAGCCTAATGTTCCATTTTCATCTTATTATACAAAAATACACCAAAATATTGAGTGTGCCGGTAGTATTGTAGACTTTAAAACTTGGCATGTACATCATTTTGAGACCTAATTGATTAGCAGAAATAGATGGTTCGAGAAGGCAACATTTAGGAATTCACCCAAATAAGCCTATATATGTGTGTTTATCGACTTGTTACACTAACTTGTCGACTTCCCGTGTTAGAAACCCTTTTATTGCACTTATCATTAGTGCAAGATACCCCTAGATCACCCTTGTTTAGCCAATCTATGTTTTCACCCATTGTTATATGTTTTGTTACACCATTTCACCTTAGCCAACCTTGTAGTCTATATTTATCCTTGTGTTGAAATTTCTGGCTACCTAAGTCCATGGTTCAAGAAAATGGTTTGAAGATTGGCACTTTTGTTGAAGACATATTATTATGATCATGGAAGACCCCCCGGTATTATCACTTTTGATACTGTTTAACTCAAGTGGAGGGATATGCGATATGTAACATACAGGAGTATTATAAAAATGAAAAAAAGGAGGTGCAACTATAAGCCACCTAGTGATCTAACTCCTGATGTTGGTTACGTTTTATAAAACCAACTAAGTAAAAAGGTGATGAAACTATAAGCCACCTAGTGATTATGGGGATGGTGCAACTATAATCCGTCCTCTAAAAGGTTACGTCGTAACATATTTAAAATCTATAAATAGATGCCTCATTCAGCCACTTTATCATCAACCATTCTATAGCAGATCCAAGGGGTATTCAAGGCCTCTATATCTTGAAGAATTCCACCAGAAGTCCAAGGGAGATCACACTTAACTTACTTTTGTATTTAATCGTCCATAAACAACTTTTGTAAGAATTATGAGTTTTCCATCCACGATTATCTTTATTAATCCTTACTTTGTTGTTGCTATGAGCGGCTAAGCACTACAAGTGCTAGCCTAGTCATGAATCTACTACCGTTATAATGTTTATTTCCTGTTAAATCATGGTTTCGTTGGATATCCTTTGACTATCGTGCAACCCTGGGTTTTGGTAGTATCGCGGGTAGTTTAGATCATGTTAATCCTGTTATTAGATTACCACTTGAATGTAGGATTAGCATGGTACTAAGGAAGGATGATCATTCTAACCCTAGTGTAGAAACTAACCCTGTTACTGCCTCTATCACCTAATATACCAAAAAAGTACAGAAACTCTTTTAGAGGCGGTTAATAATCTGCATAGGTTATTAGACTAGTTCTTGGGATAGTTGGGATTAATCACTATGACCTGGTTGCCCTACCTTCATGACTTTCGGGGTACTTGAATTCGATACTTTTATGATTATTTTGTTGTTTTCAGGTAATATGAAAGTATGTGACAAGATACACGGGAAAAGGACCAAAAAATGAAGAAAATCATGATTCTTACGAGACTCTATGGCGTAACCCCTACGATAGTGTTACGTCATAACCTATTCAAGGCAAGACACATCACCCAGCAAGATTACGGCCTAACCACACGCAAGGTTTACGCTGTAACATTATTATTATTATGGAAGGATGAGTTATCTAAGAGCATTACGGTGTAACGTGGACACTTGATTACGTTGTAACATCTTTTAAGCCTGCAAGATGGAAAGTGCACGTCAGCAGTTTACGGTGTAAACCTCTAAAAGGTTACGCTGTAAACTATTCGAAGTCTATAAATAGAGGCCTCATTCAGACAATTTGATATCAACCATTCCACCAGAGATCTAAGGGGTGCTTTAAGGCCCACTATAGCTTGAGAATTACCACATAAGTCAACGGAGATCACACTTAATTTACTTTTGTATTTAATCGTTCATAAACGACTCCTGTAAGAATTATGAGTTTTCCATCCATGATTATCTTTTATTCTTGTTTGTGTCGTTTCTATGAGCCGGCTAAGCACTTTAAGTGTTGACCTAGTCATGAATTTACTATCTATATAAATGTTTTGTTTCTTGTTAGGATCATGGATTTGTGAGACTATCCTTTTATGACTACGAGTACCCTTAGGTTTTGGTAGTATTGCGGGTGGTTTTGATCATGTTAATCCTGTTATTAGATTACCACTTGAACATGGGATTAGCAGGGTACTCAGGAAGGATGATCATTCTAACCCTAGTGTAGGAACTAACCCTGTTACCGCCTGTACCACTTAATACACTTAAAAAGCACAAGAACTCTTTCAAACAGGGTTAATAATCTGTATAGGTTATTAGACTAGTTCTTGTGGGAGCTGGGATTAATCACTATGACCTGGTTGCCCTACCTTCGTGACTTTTGTAGGTTTCGGGATCGCATGAACTATAGGGCAGACTAAAGTTATCTATTCAGGTCCCAGATGACTTGAGAAACCACTAAATGAAACCCATGGTGTAACATTGCACATGAAAACATAGTTATAACGGTAGTAATGAAATGGTAAAGGCTAGCACGCTTCTCTCCCTGGTAACTTCTATCTCTTTTACTTTTCGCATTTTTACTTTCCTGTTATTTTCACAATCAATCTTAAAACATTTTAAAAACGTGACACTTTAAATTAAAACTAATTGACACTTAGCTCTTGGGACGACCTCGGGATTTACCATCTCTACACACTACTCACGATCAAGTTCCATGTCTGTTAGTGCGTTTGTTAGGTGAATTGAATTTTATAAATTTAAAACTTGAATAAAATATATTTTAAAATAAAATACGCATCAGTGTGCCACGAAGTCCTTCTTGGGGAAGCTTTGGAGGCTTCCCTTGCTCGTGCTCAAAGGCATAGGCAGGGTCCATCATCGAGCTTGGTTATTACAGAGGTTGCTACCTCTAGTCCGGATGATAGTTCCTTGGCCACTACTCCTGTGACGTCCCCTCAACACATTGTCGTACGCCGATATTCAGATTTCTCTAGTTTGGGCTATTTTAGACAACATTTATTCTACGCGGAGCCTCATGATGATCTATTTGAAGCTACTAATTTAGATAGGTAGCCAATGGACTCGTGAGTTCTTTTAATCAGGTTCAATTTTTTGGAATCCGGCGGTATTCGAGTCCCATTTTGACTATGGGCTTCATGATCGAGGATCATTGTTGTGGAACTTTCTTCACTCTTACTCGTGTTTTATGCATGGCCGCGTTATGGCTGCACGTTGAATAGTTTAGTATTGTATGTTAAACGTTGTTTAACTTTAATGTCCCTAGCTTTTTGTACCTGAAACATTTGTATGGTCTTCTTACACACACGTTGCCGTATGTAGGCGTGTTACTATGCAATGGCATAATTATGAAAAATATGCTATCTTTTTATTTCCGTGATAGTCTTATAATCTGTTTGTACTGGGCTTGCAATCCGCTTGCGTAGCTTGAGTTAATTTGTAGGTTAATAATAATAAGAGTAATTATAAGGTTTGTACCATTCCCGTAAACATAAATAAATAATGTGTAATTGCTGCGCGTCTTACTAAATGCATAAAGTATAAATGTGTACAACGAATTTTAAGAAAATTTGTAAAGGTATCTGGCTTCCATTGTTATTTTTAATAAAATTTAAAAGACATTCAAAAACGAAAAATTAAGTGAAATTTTCCCTCACGTTGGCGTTGTTTACAATGGTGGGGAAGCTTACATAATTATTTGAAAGTTACAGTAGCAATTCTTCAGATCTTTGATGTTCTAAGTCCACGAAGTATGTCATCAGTCCTTGTATCGGATCTTTGTATGCTCTTTGTCCTAAGTGCTCTACCACCTCATACGTCCTTCCCCACTTTGGGCTTAGCTTTCCATCTTCTTGCGTGGATGCTTCGTTGCTACAGTAGACAAATCTCCTGGCCCGAAGTTGTGGCTTGTTGAACTTGGTGTTGTTAGTACTTTTCCAATTCTCACTTTGCTTTAGCTTCGTGAATTGGCATCATTTTCTCAATTTTTCCTCCAGCATGTCTAGGGTTAACGTTACTCTTAACAGGGTGTCTTCATCATTGTACTCATGAGGTGTTGACTGTGTGAAGAATAATCCAGTTCGCGCAACGCTTAGTGAATCAGCATCTGCCATATCCATATCTCGACTAAGGGGATTATTGACGAAATCCATTTCCATAGGTAAGGAGAATGGGGTGTCTACCGTGCTGTCTTGATCGTTGTGCTGTGTATGCAATATCACGTGATTCACTTCTTCGACCTAGTTTTGTGTTTTCTTTACTAAGCCTTGCTTTAAAATCGCCATTCCTAACGTGCGGATTTTTGCTCTTTCCACGTTGTATGTTGTCTGAGATGTTAATGGATGCGAACCTTTGCTTGAAGTATTAGATTCGCACTAATCTTTGAATGGTTTCTCTTGAAGTAGCTTTTCTATGTTAGACATGATCTCTCCTGGTAGACCACACATGCATATATGTTGTCCTAAAAACAAATTTTTCTTTGACTTGCTTTCCTATTATTGTTGCAACTGGTTTTGCATTCTACTTAGTGAAGAAAATCGAATGGCAATGATCAAGAATTTTACCTTTCCTTGGCCCTCTGGGAATGTACCTGAGATGTAGATCCCTCACCTTGTAGAATGGCCACAAAAGAGGTTATGATGCAAGATTTTGTTAGGATTTTAGGCATAGGGCGATGACTATGGCAGTCATCACATTTTTTAATGATGTTCCTTGCGTCTTTGTGCATTGTCGGCCAGTAGTACCCTGACCTAATTGCTTTTGCGACTATGTACCTTGGTCCAGAGTGCATACTGCAGAGCGCCTTCATGGATTTTCTCTCACGCATATATTCCGCTGAGTGACCGAACATATCCAACCACGGTTTATTTAGGAATGACATGCGGTATAATAGACACCCACAATTACGGCATATTTGTCTTGACTTTAATTTTGATGGCCATGCTCTCTTTGTTTTGGCAGGTTGCGTGCCGTCCTGAGGTATTCGAGTAGCGGTTGTTAGCCATGAATATCCTTCCTACTTCTACATCTGCCAACTTTCTTTTCTTTGATTGATTTTTCCTTTTAGACCTCTACCAGGACTATCTTAGTTAGGTTGGTAAAGTTGGTGAATGTGATCTTGCTGAGTGGCATCCACCTTTTTGTTTTTGCTTCTTGTACTGTTTCAATGGAGAATTCTAAAGTTGCTGATAAGACGTTTTTGGAGTCTTTTTTTGGTATTGGAATCATGCTCCGGCTACCTTTGCTTATGTATGATCCGTTGATTTGATTTACTACTAAGACGGAATCAAATTGCCACACAGACGTTTTGTACGCCCATATTATTTCGCTATGAGCAGTCCAGCTTTTAGAGCTTTTCGTATTCTGTCTGCCTCATTAATAGAACGCATTTGAATTTCGAACCTTAGGGAGCCTAAGTGAACTCAATCCTTTCTGGGTTATGAGTTAGTCCAGCCCCCTGACCCTTCTAGGCATGAGAATCCCATCCATGGATAGAGTCCATGGGTCCGGGATTATCTCCTTAACATGCACCTTTGTTTGTGCACCATCTTCGTCTGGTCTTTTTGCGATGAAATCAGCCAACACTTGGCCACGGATGGCTGTCCTTGGTCTGTAATTAATGTCAAATGCTTCAATCTCAAATAAGCATCACATTTAGCATTCTTTCGGCGTTTTCAGGCCGTAATAAGATCTGTTTAATGGGCTGGTCTGTGATGACTACTATTGGATGTGCTTGGAAATATCTTCTTAACCTTCTTGAGGTGTACACTAGAGCTAACACTAGTTTTTCCATTGAGCTGTAATTTACTTTCGGAGCTTGCAGGGCGTAGCTGATGAAGTAAATTGGCATCTGCTGTGAATCTCTTTCTTTCTGTTAGTAGGACTAGCTACACTGACCGCGTTCTATGGCTCTGCCGCGCAGAGATACATTATTAGTTCCTTTCTTATGGTTCTTGCCGGTTAGCTGTGACAGCTCCGTGATGCATTGCTTCATATCTTGGAATGCCTTTTCCGCCTCTGTTGTCCATTGGAAATCACTCTTTTTTATACAAATTTTCAAGGTTTTGAAAAAGGTGGTGATTTTTCTGCGGACTTAGATAAGAACCTATCTAGGCTTACTAGCTTGCCGTTGAGGCTTTGCACATCTTTCAGCGTTCTTAGGGATTGTAGCTTTATCACCGCTTTTGCTTTTTCTGGGCATGCTTTAATTCCTTTCATGTTGATTACGTGGCCTAGGAACATCCCTTCTTCTGCACTGAAGGTGGCATTTCTTAAGATTTATGTTTTCATGTTTATCTTCTCAAGGTTTTGGAAAGTTTCCTTCCGATATCTCTAAGGAATTTGTTGTTTTGTCTGGCTCTTGAATACCGAGGTCATCACATATACCTCCAAAATTCTCCCAGATCTGCTCTCTGAAGACATTTGTCCACCGAGTCTTTTGGTATGTGCTCTAACATTTTAAGGCCGAACGACATCTTTGTGTAGTGTAAAACCCCCGAACGTGTTATGGAACGTAATCTTTTCTCATCTTCCTCTGCCATCTGTATATGAGTGTATCCTTTTGAATGCGTCAAGGAAACATTTAGAAAAGGATATTCGCATAGGGAGTTCAACTTTCCAACGAATTCCAGGGAGAGGTAGCAATCTTTAGGACATTAATTTGTCGTTAAGTCCAGAAAACCACGCAGTATTCGTCCAGCTGATTATCATGTTTTTTCACCATCAACGGGGTTGAAGCCAGTTGTGGTAAGAACTTCACTCATGATCTATGCTTTTTACTGTTTGGCTACCTCCTCGCTCATGGCTTTTGTTCTTCTAGTCCTGACTTTCTTCCTTCTGCTTTACCGGGGGACCACCTTTCTCGATGTTTTAGACAGTGCTCTGTGATATATCTTGGGACTCCTGTCATGTCTAACCGGCTTCCAAGCAAATACTCTATATTGTTTTAAGTAGGTCGCATTGTTTCATCTCCTTTCTCTGACAACTTCCCCTATTGTAAGGATTTGTTTCAGGGTATCAGGGTGAATTGCTATCTTGATCCCTAACCCCTACGGTTAAGGTAATAGGGAAGGTTCCAACTAGTGAATTCCGCTACTATCCTGCATCTGTTGGTACCCATTAACGTGCAGCTATGCAACATTACTATTCTTCTTGTACTGGAATTTTGAGCATTACGTGAGCCTGTGGACGGGGCACTTGAATTTTTTTAAGACCTGGTCGGCTAATGATAACCATTATATGGTATGGGGGACTGCACATCATAAAGTTCATCAGGGCAACTCGTGGAGTGTTTCTTGGTTTCCCAGGGAATACCATCAAACGATATTGTGTCCCAGATGACCAGATATTTCCTCGCTAAACCCTAGGATTGGGGCCGTGGCTGGGGTCATTCACCTTTTGACTTCCGGGCGAAGTCTGTTAAAGCAATGCTCATATAAGACCTCTGAGGCGGACCCTCCATCCATTCCATAAACATGCGGTGGATGAGGTGACCCTTGACTTCTTCTTCGATTACCATGGGGCTTTCTTGTCCGTCACTGCTTGTGAGTGGGCGGGGAATTAGATCTCTGGTTGTGGAGAAGCTTGAATGACTTTTGCCCATTAACTCCTTTGCTAAGATTAGACCAATGAAAAATGGTCATAGCCTTTTTCTTGCCTGAGGTCTCCCATTTCTTGCAAAGTTTTTGCAGTGCGCCTTGTTCCTCCGTTACTTCAACTCCTTAATCAGATTATGATAACTATTTCGGACTATACTTACTGCTTCCTTCTATTTGTTTTTCCTACACGATAACAACTCCATCTATGATGTGGCCATTATCCTCTGTGAAACTCACAGAACTTGTCCCTTGTTCCGGTTTTCCGCGGGCCCAGACATTGGTGGCGGTGCTTTAAATTTCACTGTCTCCATTGCTAGAATTTCCTTTAGGGATTTGATGAGCGAAGTGAATCTCTCTTGTCTTTTGCCTGGCTTGTCTTAACTTTTAAAGTATGTCCTCTTGTCGAAGTTTGTCTTGTGACTTACTTCATGGTGTCTTTATATTGGCAGGACCTTCTTTCTTGACTGATTTGCAACAACCGCTTCTCCCCGAAGGAAAGTTGTCGTCACACTCATCATCTCATCTACGGATTTGGGGATGTTGTCATTCAGTCTCTTGATCAAGTCTAGATTGGTGATGCCATGCATAAATCCGGATATTCTCATGCATTCCGGTGCTCCATTGACATGGATGCTTTCTGCTTTGAATCTCTCCATGAAAGCTTCTGTTGACTCCCCTTCCCTTTTCTTGATATGGTAGATTTCCACGGGGTCCTTGATGTATTTCTTTTGCTGTGTGAAATTTCCAAGGAATGCCTTTCGTAGCACCTCATAGCTGTCTATGGATTCTGGTATGAGTTTGTCAAACCAGACTTTGGCTGAGCCAATCAGTATGGAATTGAAAATGTGGCACCATGTGGGCATGGCCCATCGCTTAATTTTTGCTGCTGTCTGGAAGATCTTAAGGTGATCTTCAGGATATCTTGTCCCATCATACGTCTTGACGTAGTTTGGTATGCGGGTGTCTTTTTGGGACTTCAAAGTTGCGGATCCATACTGTAAACAGATCAGTTTCCTCTCATAACCACTACTGGGACAAGTCTTCCTCCTCAACTGATCTTTGTTTTTTTGATTTGGACTTCCAATGTCTGCCTCGGTCGTACTTATTTTCTGAGAGGTAAGTTTCTTCGGTTCGAGCAGGTTGTCTGCGGTTTTGCTCAGTTGGCCACGTCCGCATTCTTCTCGATTTTCCATTGTCATTTCACTGAACATGTAACATAGCTCCGGACAGGTTTCGTACCTCTTTCCTACTATGGTTTTGGATCCTTTTTGCTAACCTTCCCCAACTTGGAAGGCACGTATTCTGTTTATTGCATTGCTTATGTCGTGACGCGACTTTAGTGTCCCTAGCTTGTGAATAGTATGCCCCTCTTCTTTTTCTCTCATCCTGTGAAGACGTTCACAATCTCTGATAGCCTAGCCATAGTGAACACCGGGTGCTAACTAGGGACTTCTTGGACAGGTGGAACATTTGATTCCTCTGTGCCCTAGTCTGGAAAAGACGCTCGGCCTTTCAATCAAGGAAGAGTGTTTCTGAACTGCGGTATAGGGCTTTGGCTTCACCTTTTCTTGTTCTTCTTTTTCTAGTCCCACACGACTGACTCAGAAAGGCTAAGTTTTTTCTTTTCGTCCTATGCTTTTTTGCCGTGAACTTTCACTATATGGTCAGGCGAGTCTGTACCCCTTGAAGTTTTTCATAATGGACCTTTCTCATGTGATGATGGGTAAGATTTGTTGTAATGAAATTCACAGAATTCTCAGAGTCCCTGTCTTCTAGCAAGAACCCCGAGGGAACTTCCGTTGCTTGTTTACTCCCTTTGCCTGCCATGTTCCAGACGACGGAATTGGCTGGCGTTTGAGCGCGCTCCTGTCCGATTTACCTCATGTTTGGATAAGTTTTTTTAATGGACGATTGAATTGGCTTTCACCTTTTCTTGGTACTTCTTTTCTTGTCACACGACTCTGACTCAGAAAGCTGAGTTTTTTCTTTCGTCTGTGCTTTTTGCCGTGAACTTTCACTATAGGTCAGGCGTGTCTGTACCCCTTAAAGTTTTTCTTGATGGACCTTCTCTATCATGATGGGCAAGATTTGGTTGTAATGCTTTTCACAGATTTCTTGGAGTCCCTGTCTCTAGCAAGAACCCTTGGGGACCTTCGTTGAGCTGGTTTACCTCCCCTTTGCCTTCCGTGTTTCCGAGAACAATTGCTGGCAATTTGAGTCGCGTTCTGGCCTATTTGCTCAGTTTTTGGATGAGTTATTTAGGGACGTTATTTAGTTTGGGTTTCCTCCAATGGCGTCAACTTGTTAGTACAAAAATAGTGAGTTTAGAGATAGGTGGTTCAATTCACTTATGACGGGGGTCACAAGCTCGTTCTTGAGGGTGTAATTTGTACCAAGTGAATATGAGGAGTGAATTCTTGGTAAGAAACAAAGACACCGTTAGTCCTTACGTGAGAAGGGGGAGGTTACCACAAATTAGACTCTAGCCGTGAGAAGTAACTATTGACTATAAGCTAGTATTTGTGTAATTAGTTTGCAGAAATCATGACCCTTGGGATTGTTTTGGTAACTCCTTTTATAGGCAGGTGTCGCTGTCGACGGCATGGGTCACGAGGTTGGATTCATCCTATTAACCGATGGGTAATAAGGTGGTTGTCGTGAGGTCAACGTCGTTGACTACGTCACGTTTCGTAGCGTATTGCCAGTGGTTGGCGTACTTATTGTTTATTATCCTTTTTTAGGGCGTTGATGTTCTACCCCTGGTTCCCATGTAGTATACTTTACCCTATTTTGGCTAAGTTTACGGGTATCAATTGTTATGGAGTGATCATGGCTTCCGTGGACAGGCTTTGTTCCTTGCGAATGCGGCTTGTCCCTAGTCGCGAGGCGTGGTTAAGACGTGATCCCATGCGGATGCACGCTAGGATTGGTCTTGGGGCACTTTTGACCCTTTTAGGTTATTGAGTCCACGACAGCGCATTATCTAAAAAAGGCCCGGTGCCTACTATAACGTCATTAGATTGTAATGTTTAGGTGTAACCCATTGGTCATAATGCTTCGTCGCGTTACATCGAAACAATGGAAAAAAAATAAAAAATTAAAAAAAAAAAACATTTTGTAACATGTTTACAAACATGCAAATAATGCAACCAGTGTTTTAAAAACCCCGAGTTGGACCTGGACCGCGTTGGACCGTGAACCGGACAGGTGACCACTAATCCTATTTGACCGAAAAAACTAAGTTTGAACCATTTTAGTGATCCGGTGACTCGGTCGGGTCAATTAAAACCCGGTTTCTTAAAACATTGCATGCAACTGCACCATGGAGGGTAGTACCACAGTCCAGACACTAACTGGATTTTATCCATAAAAATAATAGATCAAATTGGTGAAAGAATCACATTCAATCAAAATGGTGCCTAATCAAGATTTGTCAAAAATGATGATGATCTTTAAAATATATCATACGTTACATTTCTAGATACATTTAAAAATAGGGATAATTCTATTTCTGGCCCAAAATCCAAACCCAAAATGCAATCTTAAGCCCAGGAACATCTTTTTTCCAAAACTGACTTCGGGCAACTTGGCTACTGGCAACATGGATGAATTTACAAAAGTGTCCCATTTTTATTATTAAGGACAAAACGTGTAAGGTACATGCACCTTACTGTTTTTAGGAAACAACTATTTTTGGGCACTTATGTATAGGTCAACCGGTAATATGGTCATTTTACCACTACACTTTTCTACTAAAATGGTGCAACTGTACTTATGGGAAACTTATACAACAGGGTAACCACTTTATAAATAGTTATTTGTACCTTGTAATCACTAATTCATTTTAGTCAAATACAACACCACTAAACAAAACTAAAATACACATCATCTTTCTTAATCGTAACAAATATCAACGACTTCTACCCAACACCATCCACATTCATGAACAACCTTCTGTTTATTACTCAAACCCAGAAACCACTACAACATTCTAACCGTAACCCCATCATCCCTATTACCAGCCTTTATCGATCCCACACCATGAACACCTTCTGGTGACTCAAACCATAACCCCAATACAAGCTTTCTTAACCGTAACCTATATCAAATTAGCCACCTTTATCCGACTCACACTAATAAAGGAGAACCTCCAACCGAGTTTAATCAGTCATTCTATGGCAGATGTTACGACTTTGTGTATGATGAACAAAACGTTTGTTAGTCTAATGATAAATTGTAAAGTAATAAAAGATCCTTTTAAAAAAGAATCCTACTGTGAATAGAGGTTATTAAAAAGAACTGTATTTTGACCGTGGTGGATATTTTGTCGCAATCGACAATGATAACCATTTTATGCATATGTGTTGCATCACCATGTATAAAGTCTCGTACAACTTCTCCTGCATGTCCCCCACTTATATTCCATATTGGCTACCATTAGTTACAGTTTGGCCAGAAAGAGTTTTGTTTAATGACTGGTTTTCAATTTGGTAAAGTGTTAGAAAAATATTCCAAATCTAGTCCTTTTTGCCAGCGTTTATTTCCAGAAAAAATTACCAAAAAAGGTGTGACGAATTTAACAAGTCGCTAGATAACTATTTGGAGTTTCTTAAGCAAACAGAAACCCTGGAAAGGTTTTGTCCTGACATGGATGCGGTAGGTTTGTCTCTACTTGTTGTTGATTAAGTCTGTTTATGGTAAGTAGGATACAAGAATTGCCCCCCCCCCCCCATTCCTAGGATTTAAGTGTCCATTGTGGACGGGTTTGATTTTGGAATGATTACCTTTGGGGTGAATACATTGAAATCAAATCTTATAAAAGGGAATTGAAATTGCAGCTTAAACATAGGGCGGGTTATTTTTTTTTTTTATTTTTTTTCATTGGATAAGAAGAAGCAAAATCCAGATTACTACCCCACATATAATCTATATGGTTTTCCTTTGGCTTTCAAGGTTAGTAATTTTAATTTTTTTTGAATTCTCTTTTATAATTATCTTTTGTATCTTTATAAATTGCAGCTAATATACATGAAATGAATCTTTTATAGGATAGGATTTTGGTCAGAGTTATCCCAAACAGCAAAAAATGTGGTCCGAAAGAAGGATGAACTGATACCATGCTTGCTCTTGCATGTAAAATGTATACCAAATTTGAAAAAATGATTATAATGGTCTTCTTGGACCGCAAACCGTAGCTACAAACACCTTTATATTAGTTTATGTATATTTAACTCATTTAATTAATATTAAATTAAGCTAATTTATTTATAATTTGTTAGGATTCGAATCCAAACTTGGAACTTTATGCAACTCCTGTAGAGCAGCAGACCGAATGGTTTAAAGCAAGTATTGAATATATCAATGGTTTGGTTGACATGAATGTTTCCGAAGATGATATTGGTGGTGAACTGTATCAAACAATTCTTTTGATTTGAATGACAATGTTGTCTCAGGCAATGGAAATAATGATGTGCTTTTATTGGAAGGGGGAGATGGTTTTGTGGATTCAGTTGGTGGTGATAACAATCATGAGTGTAATTAAGATAAACAAGATAAACAAGATCAACAAGATAAACAACCCTCGTTAGCTGATGTTCTTCGTGAACTTCGTGCTCTTAGAAAGGAAGTTGCTTTGGTCAAGGTTGATGATGCAAGGATTGCAAAATTAGAGAGATTTATGAATGACAACTTTATACCTTGTAATGATAGGTCAAAGGGTAATCATAATGCTGTGAACCCAGGATTAACTACTTTGGCTAATCATCCATTGGTTCGTATCTACCTATATCATAAGTTATTTGTATTCAAAATTGATTTGTTTTATATTGTTGTGACCCATCAATAATATATTTTTGAATTACAGTCAACTTGTTCTCGTCATGTGGTTGACAATCCCGAAGTTGCTTGTGCTGGTACTGGAATTCATAATCCAGCAAGGAACAATGGATAGCCTAAACTCTAATCAAAAATGTTGATTACAAAGGATAATAATTGATTCGGCTAATGTCGCATGGTAATTATATCAGACCAAATCAATTATTTTAAATATAATTTTTGTAACTTTTATAAATCAGACAACTAAACAATATTATTTGAATTAACAGTTCAAGTTGCTTAGGTCCTGAAATGCCTAATGATGAAGTTGTCATTGCTGGTACTGCAATTCATAATGTCAGATTATATTATGTATAGCCCAAACTGTTGTTACAGAACATGATTTAAACAAAGAATTATGTTTCCGTTCTAATTATCAATGTTGCGTAAGCCAACCTAAATCATATGAATATTTAAAATACATTTTTTTTACTTTTATGTTGTTTCACCAATGTATTGCTTTATTTTAATTACAGTGTAAATACATTGTTGTCCGAGATGCATAATGCTAAAATATTGTGTTGTTGGTAATAGGGAATAGACAAGGCAGATGAGAATATATATATCCCAATACGCCCAATGATTAATGATGTCGACCAAGGAATAGCGATTTCCTTTTATATGCTCACCAATGGTTCGTTATAAACCGTTATCATATATTATTTGAAATTCAATTTGTGTACTTTTGTAATGGTTTCACCAATCAAATTTATATTTTGAATTACAATCAAATAGTTCTGGTCATGATATACCTAATGTCGTGGTTGTGGTTGCTTGTATGGGAATTGACAAGCCAGATGGCATAAGATAACCCAAACACAATGATAATGATGTCAACCAAGAATTGACCCCCATGGTTTGTTTCAACAATATAATTAGTAATATTAGCAAATACAATTTATATGCTTTTATAATGTTTTCAGCTCATCAATTATATTGTATAATTCACAATTAACTTTTGCCTGGTCCTGATATGCATTTAGCCAAAGTTGTCGTTGCTGGTATGGAAATTGACAAGGGAGATGGAATATTTATATCCCAACAAAAAAAAGCTAGTGATAAATGATTTTCAATCCTAGCAAAATTTGTTTTCTGTTAATGACCTCATGTTTTTCGAAAACATCCAACCTATATTGTAAAAATTATAGAAATATACTTAATTTTCCTGATAATATACGATTTCACCAATGAAATACAATTTATTTCCTTGACAGCCCATTAGTGTTTCTCCTGATATGCTTAATGCCGAAGTTGCCATTTGTTCTATGGGATTTCAAAAATGAAGTTGCGTCGAATGTTGTATACGAAGGAAATGTTGTTTCTGCTAAAGAAGTCGGGGTTAGTATCAAGCTATATAATCGGCGATAGTTTAAAACCATCAAAAATAATTAGTTTACCGTTGTATAATGTTGTCACGAAGCAATTTAATTTTTTGAATTACAGTTGGGAATACGTTCTAATTCAAGTTTGTCTGTGATGGAATGGGGACTTGACAAGGCAGATGGTTATTCTCAAAGGTTGAGCCTTCCACTTGAACGCCCTAATAAATGGTTGATTTCCCAAAACAATAATCCGGGAATTGATTATTATCCTACAACAAGATGATCATAGTAATTTGTTCGGGAAATTGCAAAACCGAATGACCGTCTGACTGCTGATATTGGTGTTTAAAGCACCTTTTGTATATATAGGATATATATATTATAATATATATATATATATATATATAGTATATAATAAAATAATTATATATAGATATATATATATAATATAAATTATATAATATATACAAACGGGCCTTAACACGAAAGTATCACAGTCAACGGTCATAATCGGTTAGGCACCGAACAATTAACTTGATCATCATGTTGTAGGAATAATTTCCCGGATTAGTGTTTTGGGAATCACCCCTACTATTAGGCGTTCAAAGTGGAAGGTCTCACTTTGAGAATAACCATCTGCCTTGTCAATTCCCATACCATCAAGACAACTTAATTAGAACGTCCAACTGAATTCAAAAAAGTTTGGGCTTCGTAACAACATTATACAACGGTAACTAATTATTTTTGTGTTTTAACTATGCCGATTAGATAGCTTGATACTAACCAGCTTCTTTAGCATAAACCAACATTCCTTCGTATACAACATTCGAGCGCAACTTCTTTGAAATCCCATAGAACAAATGGCAACTCCGGCATAAGCATATCAGATAAGACACAAATGGGATGTCAAGGAAATAAATTGTATTTCATTGGTGAAAACGTTATACAAGAAAATAAATTAAAGTTTCAAATAAATTGACAATAAAGGTGGATACGAACCATGAGGTCATTAACAGAAACAAATTTTGCTAGATTGACATCATTATCACTAGCTGTTGGGATATCAATATTCCCATCTCCCTTGTCAATTTCCATACCAGCAACGACAACTTTGGCTAAATGCATATCAGGACCAGAGCAAGTTAATTGTAATTCATACAATATAATTGATGAGTGAAAACATTATACAAGCAAATAAATTGTATTTGCTAATATTATAAGATATATGTTGATACAAACCATGGGGTCAATTCCTTGGTTGACATCATTATCATTGGCATTTGGGTTATCATTATGCCCATCTGGCTTGTCAATTCCCATACAAGCAACCACAACCACGACATTAGTATATCATGACCAGAACTATTTGACTGTAATTCAAAATATAAATTTGATTGGTGAAACCATTACAAAAGTACACAAATTGAATTTCAAATAATATATGATAACGGTTTATACGAACCATGTGAGCATTAAAAGAAATCGCTATTCCTTTGGTTTGAATCAAATTATCATTGGCGTTTGGGTTATATATATTCTCATCTGCCTTGTCAATTCCCATACCAACAACCAAAATTTTAGCATTATGCATCTCAGGACAACATGTATTTAACTGTAATTAAAATAAAGCAATACATTGGTGAAAACAACAGAAAAGAAAAAAAATGTATTTCAAATACTATATGATTTAGGTTGCTACGAACCATTGAATAATTAGACGAAACACCAATTCTTTCGTTTACATCATTATCTGTAACACAGTTTGGGCTATCCATACTTCTCGATCATGCATTAGATGAATTGCAGTACCAGCAACGACAACTTCATCATTAGGCATTTCAGGACTAAAGCAACTTGACTGTAATTCAAAATATATAATTGATTAGTGTCTGATTTATAAAAGTTACAAAATTTATATTTAAAATAATATGATATAGGTTGATACATACCATGCGATCATTAGCCGAACAATATAATCCTTTGTAAACAACATTATGATTAGAGTTTAGGCTATCATTGTTCCTAGCTGGATTATGAATTCCAGTACCAGCACAAGCAACTTCGGGATTGTCAACCACATGACGAGAACAAGTTGACTGTAATTCAAAAAATATATTTAGTGATGGGTTACCACAATAGAAACAAATCGAATTTTTAATACAAATAACTTATGATATAGGTAGATACGAACCAATGGATGATTAGCCGAAGTAGTTAATCCTGGGTTCACAGCATTATGATTACCCTTTGACCTATCATTACAAGGTATAAAGTTGTCATTCAAAATTCTCTCTAATTTTTCAATCCTTGCATCATCAACCTTGACCAAAGCAATCTTCCTTTCTAAGAGCACGGATTCTACGAAGAAACATCAGCTAACGAGGGTTGTTTATCTTGTTGATCTTGTTTGTCTTGTTTATCTTAATTACACTCATGATTGTTATCACCACCAACTGAATCCACAAAACCATCTCCCCCTTCCAATAAAAGCACATCATTGTTTCCATTGCCTGAGACAACATTGTCATTCAAATCAAAAGAATTGTTTGATACGTCACCACCAATATCATCTTCGGAAACATTCATGTCTAAGTCAACCAAACCATTGATATATTCAATACTTGCTTTAAACCATTCGGTCTGCTGCTCTACAGGAGTTGCATAAAGTTCCAAGTTTGGATTCGAATCCTAACAAATTATAAATAAAATAGCTTAATTTAATATTAATGAGTAAATATACATAAACTAAAATAAGGTAGTTTGTAGGTTTACCGGTCCAAGAAGACTATTATAATTATTTTTTCCAAACTTGGTAACATTTGACCATGCAAGAGCACGCGGTAACACGTTATCCTTCTTCGACCACCATTTTTTGCTGTTTGGATAACTCTCCAAAATCCATATCTAAAAAGATTCATTCAAGTATATTAGCTGCTATTTATAAGAAACAAAAGATAATTATAAAAGAGAATTCAAAACAAATTAAAATTACTAAATGAAAAATTACTAACCTTGAAAGCCAAAGGAAAACCATATAGATTATATGTGGGGTAGTAATCTGGATTTTGCTTCTTCTTATCCAAATGAAACGCCCTATGTTTAGCTGCAACATTCACATTCCTTTTATAAGATTTGATTCACATGTATTCACCCCAAGGATAATCATTCCAACAATCAAAATCCTCCACCAATGACACTAAATGCCTAGGAATGCAATTCTTGTCCTCCTTACCCATAAACACTAACTCAACAACAAGTAGGAGACAAACCCTTACCGCATCCATGTCGGACAAACCTATCCATGTTTCTGTATGCTTAAGAACTCCCAAAAGTTCTAGCGACTTTAAATTCATCACACCTTTTTTGGTAATTTTTTCTGGAAATAAACACTGGCAAAAAGGACTAGATTTGGAATATTTTTCTAACACTTTACCAAATTGAAAACCAGTCATTAAACAAAACTCTTTCTGGCCAAACTGTAACTAATGGTAGCCAATATGGAATATAAGTGGGGGACATGCAGGAGAAGTTTTAGAGACATATACCTGGTGATGCAACACATAATGCATCAAATGGTTATCATTGTCGTGCGACAAAATATCCAACCACGGTCCAAATACAGTTCTTTTAAATAACCTCTATCAAGTAGGATTCTTTTTTAAAAGATCTTTTATTACTTTAAGCAATTTTTGTTTATCAGTAAAAAAAAAGAAAAAAATAAAAAAAAAGAAAAAAAGACCTAACAACGATTTTAACATCATACAAGTCGTACAATCAAGCATATAATACTGATAAACACGGTGGAGGTTTCGGTGAGTCGATAAAGGCGGTAATTGTGATGATGGGTTACGGTTAAGAAAGATTGTAATTGGGTTTCTGGGTTTGAGTTAACCAGAAGGTGTTCATGGTGTGGATCGATAAAGGCGGTAATTGGGATGATGGTTACGGTTAAGAAAGGTTGTAATTGGGTTTCTGGGTTTGAGTAATAAACAAGAAGGTGTTCATGATGTGGATGGTGTTGGGTAGAAGTGTGTATTTTGTTACGGTTAAGAAAGATGTGTGTATTTTGTTTTGTTTAGTGTGTGTATTTGACTAAAATAAATTAGTGATTACAAGGTACAAATAACTATTATAAAAGTGGTTACCCTGTTGTATAAGTTTCCCATAAGTACAGTTGCACCATTTTAGTAGAAAAGTTATGGTAATATGACCAAAATTAACCCGTTGCCCATACATTAAGTTGCCCAAATAAACTAGTAGTTTCCCTAAAAACAGTAAGGTGCATATACCTTACACATTTTGTCCTTTAATAATAAAAAATGGGACACTTGGTAAATTCTTCCATGGTTGCCCAGTAGCCAAGTTGCCCGAAGTCAGTTTTGGAAAAAGATGTTCCTGGGCTTGGGTTGCATTTTGGGTTTGATTTTGGGCAGAATAGAATTATCCCTATTTTAAATGAATCTAGAAAAGTAACGATATGATAATTTTAAAGATCACATCATTTATGACAATCTTGGATTAGGCACCATTTTGATGAATGTGATTCCTTTCACCAATTTGATCTATATATTTGTGGATAAAATCCATTAGGTCTTGACTGTAGTACTACCCTCCATGGTGGCAGTTGCATGCAATGTTTAAGAAACGGGTATTCAATTGACCCGACCGAGTCACCGTATCACGGTTCAAACTAAGTTTTTCGGTCAAATAGGCTTATGGTCACCTGTCCGGTTCACGGTTCAACCGGCCAGGTCAACTCGGGTTTTAAAACACTGGTTGCATATTTGCATGTAAACAAGTTACAAAATGACATTGCTTCGATGTAACGCGACGAAGCATATGACCATTGGGTTACACCTTAACATTACAATCTAATGACGTATAGTAGTCACCGGGCCCCGTGTCTGGACTCAATAACCTAAAAGGGTCAAAAGTGCCCCAAGACCAATCCTAGCGTGCATCCGCATGGGATCACGTCTTAACCACGCCTCGCGACTAGGGACAAGCCGCATTCGCAAGGAACAAAGCCTGTCCACGGAAGCATATCACCTCCAAACAAATAGATACCCGTAACTTAGCCAAATAGGGTAAAGTATACTGCATGGGAACCAGGGGTAGAACGTCAACACCCTGAAAAAGGATAACAAATAATAAGTACGCCAACCACTGGCAATACACTACAAAACGTGACGTAGTCAACGACGTTGACCTCACGACAACCACCTTATTACCCATCGGTTAATATGATGAATCCAACCTCGTGACCCATGCCGTCGACAACGACACCTGCCTATAAAAGGAGTTACCAAAACAATCCTACGGGTATGATTTCTGCAACCTAATTACACAAATACTACTTATAGTCAATAGTTACTCTCACGCTAGAGTCTAATTGTGGGACCTCCCTCTCACGGTAAGGCTAACAGTGTCTTGTTTCTTACAAAGAGATCACTCCTCCATATTCACTTAGTAACAAACTACACCCTCAAGAACGAGCTTGTGACCCCCGTCATAAGTGAATTGAACAACCTATCTCTAAACTCACTATTTTTGTACTAACAAGTTGACGCCATCTGTGGAACCAAACATAACTACGTCCCTAAAAACTCATCCAAAAAATGAGCAAATCGGCAGAACGCGCTCAAATGCCAGCCAATTTCGTCCTCCGGAACACGGCAGGCAAAGGGAGTAAACAAGCAACGGAAGGTCCCCAAGGGTTCTTGCTAGAAGACAGACTCCAAGAAATCTGTGAAAAGCATTACAACCAAATCTGCCCACCTGATAGAGAAAGGTCCCATCCAAGAAAAACTTTAAGGGGTACAGACACGCCTGACCTATAGTGAAAGTTCACGGCAAAAAGCACAGACGAAAGAAAAAACTCAGCTTTCTGAGTCAGAGTCGTGTGACAGAAAAAGAAGAACCAAGAAAAGGTGAAGCCAATTCCATCGTCCATAAAAACTTATCCAAAAAATGAGTAAATCGGCAGAGCGCGCTCAAACGCCAGCCAATTCCGTCGTCTGGAACACGGCAGGCAAAGGGAGTAAACAAGCAACGGAAGTTCCCTCGGGGTTCTTGCTAGAAGACAGACTCTGAGAAATCTGTGAATTCATTACAACCAAATCTTACCCATCAATACAGAGAAGGTCCATTAAGAAAAACTTCAAGGGGTACAGACACGCCTGACCTATAGTGAAAGTTCACGGCAAAAAGCATAGACGAAAGAAAAAACTTAGCTTTCTGAGTCAGAGTCGTGTGACTAGAAAAAGAAGAACCAAGAAAAGGTGAAGCCCAAGCCCATATACCGCATCCAGAAGCACTCTTCCTGATTGAAGCCCGAGCGTCTTTTCCAGACTAGGGCAAGAGGAATCAAGTTCCACCTGTCAAAGAAGCCCTGTTAGCACCACGGTGTTCACTATGCTAGGCGCCAGAGATATGAACGTCTTCACCAGGATGAGAGAAAAGAAGAGGGACATATATTCACAGCTAGGGACTAAAGTCGCGTCACGACATAAGCATGCAAGTAACAGAATACGTGCCAGTTCAGGAAGGTTAGCCAAAGATCCAAACCATAGAAGGAAAGAGGTACGAAACCTCGTCCGGAGCTATGTTACATGTTCCAGTGAAAGACAAAGGAACTCTAGAAGAATAGACGAGGCATAAACCGAGCAAACCGCAGACAACCTGCTCGAACCGAAGAAACTTACCTCTCAGAAAATAAGCACGACCGAGGCAGACATTGGAAGTCCAAATCAAAAAAACAAAGATCAGTTGAGGAGGAAGACTTGTCCCAGTAGTGGTTATGAGAGGAAACTGATCTGTTTACAGTATGGATCCGCAACTTTGAAGTCCCAAAAAGACACCCGCATACCAAACTACGTCAAGACGTATGATGGGACAAGATATCCTGAAGATCACCTTAAGATCTTCCAGACAGCAGCAAAAATTAAGCGATGGGCCATGCCCACATGGTGCCACATTTTCAATTCCATACTGATTGGCTCAGCCAAAGTCTGGTTTGACAAACTCATACCAGAATCCATAGACAGCTATGAGGTGCTACGAAAGGCATTCCTGGAATTTCACACAGCAAAGAATACATCAAGACCCGTGGAAATCACCATAACAAGAAAAGGGAAGGGTGAGTCAACTGAACTTTCATGGAGAGAATCAAAGACAGAAATCATCCATGTCCAATGGAGAACCGGAATGCATGAGAATATCCGAATTATGCATGCATCACCAATCTAGACTTGATCAAGAGACTGAATGACAACATCCCCAAATCCGTAGATGAGATGATGAGTGTGACGACAACTTTCCTTCGGGGAGAAGCGGTTGTTGCAAATCAGTCAAGAACGAAAGTGTCCTGCAATAAAAAAGACACGCATAAGTAAGTCACAAGACAAACTTCGACAAGAGGACATACTTTAAAAGTTAAGACAAGCCAGGCAAAAGACAAGAGAGATTCACTTCGCTCATCAAATCCCTAAAGGAAATTCTAGCAATGGAGACAGTGAAATTTAAAGCACCGCCACCAATGTCTGGGCCCGCGGAAAACCGGAACAAGGACAAGTTCTGTGAGTTTCACAGAGATAAAGGCCACATCATAGATGAGTGTATCCATTTAAGGAAACAAATAGAGGAAGCAGTAAAGTCCGAATAGTTATCACATCTGATTAAAGAGTTGAAGTAAGGAGGAAACAAAGGGGCACATGCAAAAACTGCCAAGAAATGGGAGACCTCAGGCAAAGAAAAGGCTATGACCATTTTCATGGTCTAATCTTAGCAAAGAGTAATGAGGCAAAAAGTCATTCAAAGCTTCTCCACAAACAATAGATCTTCATTCCGACACTCACAACACGTCACACCGGACAAGAAAGCCCATGGAAATCGAAGAATAAGTCAAGGGTCACCTCATCCACCGCATGTTATGGAATGATGGAGGGTCCGCCTCAAGTCTTATATGAGCATTGCTTTAACAGACTTCGCCCGGAAGTCAAAAGGTGAATGACCCCAGCCACGGCCCCAATCCTAGGGTTTAGCGAGGAAATATCTTGGTCATTGGGACAAATATCGTTGATGGTATCCCTGGGAAACAAGGAACACTCCACGAGTGCCCTGATGAACTTTATGATCGTGCAGTCCCCATCACCATATAATGGTATCATTAGCCGACCAGGTCTTAAAAAAATTCAAGCTGCCCCGTCCACAGCTCACGTAATGCTCAAATTCCCAGTACAAGAAGGAATAGTAATGTTGCATAGCAGCACCGTGGTACCAACAGAATGCAGGATAGTAGCGGAATTCCCAGTTGGACACCTCCCTAATACCTTAACCGTAGGGATCAAGATAGCAATTCACCCTGAATACCCTGAACAAATCCTTACAATAGGGGGAAGCTTGTCAGAGAAAGGAAGAATGAAACTATGCGACCTACTTAAAAACAATCTAGACGTATTTGCTTGGAAGCCGGTAGACATGACAGGAGTCCCAAGATATATCACAGAGCACTGTCTAAACATCCGAGAAAGGTGTCCCCCGGTAAGGCAGAAGAAGAAAGGTCAGGCACCTAGAAGGAACAAAGCCATTCAGGAGGAGGTAGCCAAATCAGTAAAAGCATAGATCATGAGAGAAGTTCATTACCACAACTGGCTCTCAAACCCAGTTATGGTGAAAAAACATGATAATAGCTGGAGAATATGCGTGGATTTCATGGACTTAAAGAAATAATGTCCTAAAGATTGCTACCCTCTCCCAGAATTCGATTGGAAAGTAGAATCCCTATGCGAATATCCTTTTAAATGATTCCTTGACGCATACAAAGGATACCACCAAATACAGATGGCAGAGGAAGATGAAGAAAAGATTACGTTCCATACAAGTTGGGGGTGTACTACTACACAAAGATGTCGTTCGGCCTTAAAAATGTTAGAGCAACATACCAAAGACTGGTGGACAAAGTCTTCGAGAAGCAGATTGGGAGAAATTTGGAGGTATATGTTGATGACCTGGTAATCAAGAGCCAGACAAAACAACAAATCCTTAGAGATATCGAAGAAACTTTCCAAACCTTGAGGAAGATAAACATGAAACTAAATCCTAAGAAATGCACCTTCAGTGCGGAAGAAGGGATGTTCCTAGGCCACGTAATCAACATGAAAGGAATTAAAGCATGCCCAGAAAAAGCAAAAACGGTGATAAAGCTACAATCCCCAAGAACGCTGAAAGATGTGTAAAGCCTTAACGGCAAGCTAGTAAGCCTAGATAGATTCTTATCCAAGTCCGCAGAAAAATCACCACCTTTTTCAAAACCTTGAAAATTTGTATAAAAAGAGTGATTTCCAATGGACCACAGAGGCGAAAAAGGCATTCCAAGATATGAAGCAATGCATCACGGAGCTGTCAATGCTAATCGCGCCAAGACCAAAATAAGAACTAATAATGTATCTCTACGCAGCCATATAAGCGGTCAGTGTAGTCCTACTAACAGAAAGAGATTCACAGCAGATGCCAATTTACTTCATCAGCTACGCCCTGCAAGCTCCGAAAGTAAATTATAGCTCAATGGAAAAACTAGTGTTAGCTCTAGTGTACGCCTCAAGAAGGTTAAGAAGATATTTCCAAGCACATCCAATAGTAGTCATCACAGACCAGCCCATTAAACAGATCTTATTACGGCCTGAAAACGCCGAAAGAATGCTAAAGTGAAGCTTTGAGCTAGAAGCATTTGACATTAATTACAGACCAAGGACAGCCATCCGTGGCCAAGTGTTGGCTGATTTCATCGCAAAAAGACCAGACGAAGATGGTGCACAAACAAAGGTGCATGTTAAGGAGATAATCCCGGACCATGACTCTATCCATGGATGGATTCTCATGCCTAGAAGGGTCAGGGGCTGGACTAATCCTCATAAACCCAGAAAGGATTGAGTTCACTTACGCCCTAAGGTTCGAATTCAATGCGTCTAATAATGAGGCAGAATACGAAGCTCTAATAGCTGGACTGCACATAGCGAAATAAATGGGCGTACAAAACGTAGTGGCAAAAGTTGATTCCCGTCTAGTAGTAAATCAAATCAACGGATCATACATAGCAAAGGAGCAGAGCATGATCCAATACCCAAAAAAGACCAAAACGCTTATCAGCAACTTTAAGAAATTCTCCATTGAACAAGTACCAAGAAGCAAAAACAAAAAGGTGGATGCACTCAGCAAGATCACATTCACCAACTTTACCCACCTAACTAAGCAAGTCCTGGTAGAGGTGCTAAAAGAAAAATCAATCAAAGAAAAGGAAAGCTTGGCAGATGTAGAAGAGGAAGGATATTCATGGATAACACCGCTACTCGAATACCTCATGGACGGCACGCTACCAGCCAAAACAAAGAGAGCATGGGCCATCAAAATTAAGTCAAGACAATATGCCGTAATTGGCGGTGTCTTATACCGCAAGTCATTCCTAAAACCATGGTTGCGATATGTCGGTCCACTCCAAGCGGAATATGTGGTGAGAGAAATTCATGAAGGGTCCTGCAGTATGCACTCTGGACCAAGGTACATAGTCGCAAAAGCAATTAGGTCAGGGTACTACTGGCCGACAATGCACAAAGACGCAAGGAACATCATTAAAAAATGTGATGACTGCCAAGTCCATCGCCCAATGCCTAAAAATCCTCAACAAAATCTTGCATCAATAACCTCTTTGTGGCCATTCTACAAGTGAGGGATCTACATCTCAGGACCATTCCCAGAGGCCCAAGGAAAGGTAAAATTCTTGATCATTGCCATCGATTATTTCACTAAGTAGATGGCAAAACCAGTTGCAACAATAATAGGAAAGCAAGTCAAGAAATTTGTTTAGGACAACATAGTATGCATGTGTGGTCTACCAGGAGAGATCATGTCTAACAACGAAAAGCAATTCAGAGACAACCCATTCAAAGATTAGTGCGAAAATCTAAACATCAAGCAAAGGTTCGCATCCATAAAACATCCTCAGACCAACAAACAAGTGAAAGAAGCAACCGCGTCAAGGAAGAAGGATTCCAAAGCAAGCTATGTTAAAGAAAACAAAAACTAGGTCGAAGAAGTGACACACGTGCTATGCATACACAGCACAACGATCAAGACCAGCAACGGAGACACCCCATTCTCCTTAACCTATGGCATGGAATTCGTAATCCCAGTCGAGATAAGGATGCCTTCACTAAGGTGCGAAAGTAAATCAAACCCAAAATGATGAAGCCCTGTTACTAAACCTAGACATGCTGGAGGAAAAATGAGAAAATGATGCAATTCACGAAGCTAAAAGCAAAGTGAGAATGGAAAAGTACTACAACACCAAGGTCCACAGCACAACCTTCCGGCCAGGAGATTTCGTCTACTGTAGCAACGAAGCCATCCACGCAAAAGAAGATGGAAAGCTAAGCCCAAAGTGGGAAGGACCGTATGAGGTGGTAGAAGCACTTAGGAAAGGAGCATACAAGATCCGAAACAAGGACTGAGACATACTTCAGTGGACCTAGAACATCAAAGATCTGAAGAAATGCTACCTGTAACTTCAAAATTATGTAAGCATCCCCACCATTGTAAACCACGCCAACGATGAGGGAAATTTTCACTTAATTTCACTTTTTGTAATGTCTTTTAAATATTATTAAAATATCATGTGAAGCCTAGATACCTTTACAAATTTTCTAAAATTCGTGTACACATTATACTTTATGCATTTAGTAAGACGCGCACGCAAATACACATTATTATTTATGTTACGGGAATGAGTACAACCCTATAATTAACTCTATTATTATAACCTACAAATTAACTCAAGCTACGCAAGTGGATTGCAAGCCCAGTACAAACAGATTATAAGACTATCACGGAAAAAAAAGATAGCATATTTTTCATAATTACTGACATTGTCATAGTAAACACGCCTACATACGGCAACGTGTAAAGAAGACCATACAAAATGTTTCAGGTACGTTTTTAAATTCAAAATAAAGCTTTATAAACTATCTTCAAGAGACTTACTAATTAATTTTTTAGGACACAAACAGTAGTTTGTGCAAAGATCTACGTACTTGAAACCCTGGATATTACAAACACCAACAATAACAACATTTTCATAATAAAACTTTGCTTCTCTGACTAAAACTCTCCTTGCTCATAATATGATATTCGAATACCAGTTATGTGTTTATGAATCAAAATAATTTTGTGCTAACTTCATTGGCCTATGACTGCTCCTAAAATTTTGGATCATATTTTCTCTTTTAGAGATTCAATAAACCCATCTATAAAAATGAAAACTTTATATAAATAATCACCTAAAATCTTTAAAAACAAAACTGGTTTAAAAAGTCAAGAAAAAAAAAATCAAATATGCACTCAAATCTTACCTTCATGATGTGAAGAGTGAAATCATTAGTGTACGTTTGTATGTGCGTGAGATGATACGTATTTTATTTTAAAATATATTTTATTCAAGTTTTAAATTTATAAAACTCGATTCACCTGAGAAACGCACTAACGGGCAGAGAACCTGGTCGTGAGTAGTGTAGAGATGGTAAATCCAAGGTTGTCCCAAGAGCTAAGTGTCAATTAGTTTTAATTTGAATTGTCACGTTTAAAAAGGGTTTTAAGTTGATTTTATTAAATAACAAAAAGTAAAAATGAGAAAAGTTAAAGTAGTAGAAGATATCAGGGAGAGAAGCGTGCTAGCCTAACTATTTCATTACTACCGTTATAACTATGTTTTCCTGTGCAATGTTACACCATAGTTTCACTAGTGGTTTCTAAAGTCGATAGACCTGAATAGATATCTTTAGTCTGCCCTATAATTCCTGTGATCCCAAATGCCCCAAAAGTCACGAAGGTAGGGAAACCAAGTCACAGTGATTAATCCCAACTATCCCAAGAACTAGTCTAATAACCTATGCAGATTATTAACCCTCTCTGAAAGTGTTCCTATGCTTTTTAAGTATATTAGGTAATAGAGGCGGTAACAGTGTTAGTTCTTACACTAGGGTTCGAATGATCATCCTTCCCTAGTACCCTGCTAATCCTACGTTCAAGCGGTAATCCAATTACAGGATTAACATGATCTAAACCACTCATAATACTACCAAAACTCAGGGTTACATGATAGTCAAAGGATATCTAATGAAACCATGATCTAACAGGAAACAAACATTATAACGATAGTAGATTCATGACAAGGCCAGCACATGAAATGCTTAGCCACTCATAGCAACAATAAAGCAAGAATTAATAAAGATAATCGTAGATGGAAAACTCATAATTCTTACAAAAGTTGTTTATGAACAATTAAATACAAAAGTAAGTTAAGTGTGATCTCCCTTGGACTTCTGTGGAATTCTTCGAGATATAGAGGCCTTGATCACCCCTTGGATCTGCTTTAGAATGGTTGATGATAAAGTAGATGAATGAGGCCTCTATTTATAGATTTCGAATATGTTACGGTGTAACCTTTTAGAGGTTTACGCCGTAAACTACTGACGTGCACTTTCTATCTTGCAGGCTTAAAGGATGTTACGGCGTAATCAAGTGTCCATGCTACGTCATAATGCTGAATCAGATGACTTATTCTTCCATAATAATAATGTTACGGCGTAAAATTGACAAGGGTGATGAAACAATAATTTGGACGTGGAAGGTTTTTAGGTTTAACTGGGTTTAAAGATTTGTGGGTGATGACAGAAATGGTCCCTCAATATGTATAAGTGGTTTGCATGGAAAGTCCTTTGTGGTAAAGTAAGTTTGTGCGTTTAGCAACTTTAGCCCTTGAGGGAGTATGTTACGTTTGTACCCACAGTCCTTGAAGTGATAAAAGACTAACAGCCATTTAAATGGCTGTTAAGTCTTAACAGTTAAGGGTTTTGGGCCAAGGATTGGCAGTTTGGGCCGATTGTAATATAAAAAGGATTTGGGCCTTTTTATTTGTTATTGTCTTCATATAATACATTAATGGGCTGACCCGACCCATTTATAAAACAAGCATAAGCTTAAAATGAAAATTAAACTCAAAAAGAGCTTATAAAGAAACTGTTCACAGTAAATGCTTTTTTTTACCAACTTTTGCTTATTTTGACTTAAAAGCTTGCAAAAGCTTTAATACAAGCTCAATTCTGAATCCAAAGGCTGTTTTAGATTCCTTGTGAAGTCTACAAGCTAGAAATGAAAAGCTACTCAAGCTATTAACACTTAAACCTAGCTGTCTTTAAAGATCAAAGTGCTATACTCAAAACTAAGCATAAAAAACTCAAAATTAGCTTAAGCTCAAATGCACAATAAGCCAATGACAGAAGCAGAGTTTTTACACACTTAACATTCAACTTATAAGCTACTATTAACAACCATAAAACCAAAACTTATAAGCTAAAATTCTAGATAACAAAAGCTACTAACTATACTACTGTTTATATAGTTTTTTAGATTTTGATGACTTTTGAAAGCAAATTTACCTAAGAATTTGAGCTAGAAATTAAAAAATAAAGCTTAATCTATCTAAAGCTATATCTAAACTAAGAGCAAACTGAATTTTAAAACCTAAGCCTAAGTTTTCTAGCTAAAATGAAACCTAATAATGACAGCAGTAGTAAGTTACCACAGCTGATGCAAATGGCAAAGCCCAAGTCACACAAGGCAGGGCACCTTATGATTGTTAAAACCTGCCTTAACATTCCCGTCTCTATTGAGTGTGCAAAAACACAAAACAAGTAATAACCAAGCCTTGTATGGCTTGGTTCAAATTTGCACAAGCAAAGACAAAGGGAAAAAGTCCCCTGGTGCTGAGATGAAAATATTAAGCCTCAAAATGATTATAAGCTTAAACTAATGACTCAAAATAACTCAAAACCTAATCAAATATGCTGATTCAACTAACCAAAAAGAAATCTCAAAGTTCACTTGACTTTTTGAGGTCAAACCTGGCTAAACCAAACACTCCTTTCAGAATTGACAGTTTTTTTGAAATACTTTGTGAATTGAAAACCTACTACAAGTCCAATAAACCAGATGAAGAAACACCCTAAGACGTAACTTACAAACATAATCAGCAACCTACTAAGCTAAATCTAAAATCTAGGCTAAGCTTACTAAGTTTTTAGTTTTTTATAGAATTTTATGACAACAAGAAAAATACTAAGATCTATAACACTTAAGCTAAAAACAGATAATCAAACACACTTAATAAGCTAGAATAAAGGTAAATAAGCACTAATAAGCAAATAGATTAAGCTATTAAACAAATCTACACTATTAAGCATAAATTGAACTAAATATTAAAGAACTTAAGAAATTAATTGAAGACTTACTTAAGGCTACGGCTAACAGAAGCTAAGGCTCAATTGAGCTTAATCAACAGCTCTGGCTTATTAGAAATAAGCCAGTATAAGTCCTTGAGAGCCCTTCCTTAACTGGCTCTCCTTCCAAAAGCAAAGGTAAATAGAATTAACTGATTTTATGATTTAAATACTTATTAAGACTGAATTAAACAAGCTCAATCACTAGCTTATAGACTAGTGAGAGCTGAAAATAAGCTTATTATTAGCTTATGAGTCATACTCAATTCAATGAATGTTAATTATACATATGATTAAGGATTAATAAGAAAAAATATATTTTTATTTAACAGTAGAGTGATTAACATAACTGTGAAAGAGATTACAACTGAATTCAAAGGAAAATTACAATAAGCTATTTAAAATCTAAAGACTAAACTAGGTGAAAAATAAGAAAAAGGAAAGGAAGAATACAATGTGTGTGAGAGTGTGTGCTATTTATAGCTGCTGAGATAACCTTCTAGGGGTCTGAGCACTCCTCACGCTCCTGTCAAAATCAACCCTTGAGTATACCGCAATGATTGTGGATCAGGATTCCTATGCCGTTGATTCACAATTGAGCACCACACGGCTTGCCCGAGTCCGTGCAATCCGTAGTGATGCTTTTGTGCTTTCTTTCTGAGTGATAAAAGTACCAAACTTCACATTCCTTGTGCATTCAACTACAAGCCACGTGGCCAACTAGCATGAGTGTACAAATAAGAGCTCATGATTTGACTATTACTCCCTCCATCTTGCTAATGATCACGTTGAATTGTCCGACCTTGACCTTAAATAAGAAGCCCCTTTGTTTGACTGTGTGGTAACTTTGGAAGGGATGATGAACAGTAACAAGGCTTGGCGCCTTTTCTTCAACTGAAAACGGGTAAAGATTTTTAAACTATGGGTAATTGGCAAAACTAGTCCTTGTCTTTGCTAATCACAAGTTCTAGTATAAAATGATTTTCAAACTTGGCAATAATGGTCCCTGTGGTTTATGAAAAGGAAAGTGGGCTAGGGTATTGGGCCTATGTTATGGGCTTTTGATCCGGGTGAGGTATTTTAAGGGTTTAAGGCCCATTAAAGGTTTAAGGGACCATTTGTGTAATTCTAGGAAACTTAAGGGACTCAAATGGTAATTTTGGGTTTTTTTTGTCTTTAGTGAGTTGACTTTGTTTGACCCAGGGTTGACTTTCTTTGATATTGACTTTTTCATAGAAGGCTTCCGGCTTTTGTGCACTCTTCCGTTCTCGGTCCCGTGATAGCCCATTTTTGACGTAATATACATGAGAATTTGCTATATCCATACATGCATACACAAAACACAAAACAAGTGTAGTGGTTTCTAAAGTCGATAGACCTGAATAGATATCTTTAGTCTGCCCTATAATTCCTGCGATCCCAAATGCCCCGAAAGTCACGAAGGTAGGGAAACCAAGTCACAGTGACTAATCCCAACTATCCCAAGAACTAGTCTAATAACCTATGCAGATTATTAAACCTCTCTGAAAGTGTTCCTATGCTTTTTAAGTATGTTAGGTGATAGAGGCGGTAACAGGGTTAGTTCTTACACTAGGGTTCGAATGATCATCCTTCCCTAGTACCCTGCTAATCCTACGTTCAAGCGGTAATCCAATTACAGGATTAACATGATCTAAACCACTCACAATACTACCAAAACTTAGGGTTACATGATAGTCAAAGGATATCTAATGAAACCATGATCTAACAGGAAACAAACATTATAACGATAATAGATTCATGACAAGGCCAGCACATGAAGTGCTTAGCCACTCATAGCAACAACAAAGCAAGAATTAATAAAGATAATCGTAGATGGAAAACTCATAATTCTTACAAAAGTTGTTTATGAACGACTAAATACAAAAGTAAGTTAAGTGTGATCTCCCTTGGACTTTTGTGGAATTCTTCGAGATATAGAGGCCTTGATCACCCCTTGGATCTGCTTTAGAATGGTTGATGATAAAGTAGCTGAATGAGGCCTCTATTTATAGATTTTGAATATGTTACGGTGTAACCTTTTATAGGTTTACGCTGTAAACTACTGACGTGCACTTTCTATCTTGCAGGATTAAAGGATGTTACTGCGTAATTAAGTGTCCATGCTACGTCATAATGCTGAATCAGATGACTTATTCTTCCATAATAATAATGTTACGGCGTAAACCTTACGTATGGTTACGCCGTAATCTTGCTGGGTGACGTGTCTTTCCTTGAATATATTACGGCGTAACACTATCGTAGGGGTTATGCCGTAAAGTCTCGTAAGAATCTGGGTTTTCTTCATTTTTACGTCCTTTTCCCGTGTTTCTTGTCACATACTTGCATTTTACCTAAAAATAACGAAATAACCGTAAAAGTATCGAATTCAACTATTTATGAGACAATTGCAAGTATTTTTAGGTGAAAATTGACACTAAAAAGTATCAAATATTTGATGTTATCAGTAACCATTTCCATACAATCTTAAAACAAATTTTGTGTAACACAATGATGACATCAAATAACGTCTATTTTATAGCATCATTTATCCCATGTAATTAACTTATTTTGTATAATTATTGCAAAGAATTGTTACTTAATCGTTTGTATTTGAGAATTGCAGTAATTATGAAGTACTTGGTGAAAGTTCACTAAAAGGCACACATTTTGGAGCTTAAACAAACATATTTGAAGATTACTGTTCTGACAATCAATACGCCGTATCCATCAAGGAAGATATGACGTATCTGTGCCTGCACTTAACTAAAGACCACGAAGGAACCAAGATCCAATACGCCGTATCCTGGAAGACCAATACGCCGTATTCAAACCATATGGAAATAAAATATTCTAGAAGATATCAAACGTGGTCCCTACTCCAAGAAATCTCTAATACGCCGTATCGAAGACTTTTGATACGTCGTATCGACCTTTTTCCAGACCTTATAAATAGAAACCTCAAAAACAAGGTTTTAGGGTGCTAAATCATATTTTCGATACCTAAACCACAAAAGTTGATTTTCAGACGAGAAGAAGAGCAGAAAAGGTCTTGCAACGTAACTAATTCCATAAGAGACAACGTGTAATTTCTTGTACTCTTGTAATCATTTAGTTTTTAGTATCATTTCGTTAACAGTCGTTAGCTACCTTGGCTAAAATCATTTACTTTTTGTATAATTATGATGTTGTGAAGCTAATACCTTGGGTATTAGCCAGTTATTATGAAGATCTTAATGTTTGGTTTGTTTATCTCGATTTCTTAATTTATCGTTGAATGCTTGTTTATGTTTATCAATATACTTGTTTACGTGCTTTTGTATGCGACCTATCATTCAACTAAATCTAGTGATATACGACCAAGTATCAGATGCCGCCAGGGAATAGATCTTCATCTAGTGATCTTATACATCTAGACCAATAGGATCACAAATAACGACCTATATTTGCCCTTAGATTGTGAGCTTAGTTGACCAACATGGAGGTGACCTTGATCAACGAGTACTTCCGATTAATTGGTAACGACTTTAGTTGTAGAATACTAGTGTATGAATTTGCCAGTAAAGCTGTTAGTAGTAAAGTCTCCATGAGCTATGGGTTAACAAGATCACCAGTGCTTTAATCCCAAGATAGATAATAATCAGCAAATAAGGATGCTTATGTAGATTGTTTAATTGTGACAGAATTCTACGTGTCTAGGTTAAAGGAAGAAGTACCGCCTTAATCTTAAGAATGATATGCCGCCTCGAGATAAGTAATCATTGCACTAAATAAACAAACCAACATTCTGATTGGATTAATAAGGTTAAATATAATTTTCTTATATTTGGCTAGACCGCTCTTTTATCTTTTGTTAATTTGCTTGCGTGTGTTTTAGTGTCTTAAGTTGATTTTAGTCACCACAAACCCCGTGCCAGTCTCTCAGGCTGAAAACCCCCTTATCCGTTAGATTTAGGATTAAAATAGGTTTAGCATAGATTAGACTAACTTAGATTAGAAAAACCAAAGTATTAATAAATTGAAAGTTTGTTTCTTCGCTCTATTGATCGACACCTACTTACCATTGAAACTCCACCCAGACCGGTACATGCCCCGTTAAAGTGTTGTTTTTTTTGTTAAGTCGTCAAAATATAAATTTAAAACTTGAAATCATAAAATTTACACCACACAACGACAACATCAAGTTTTTGGCGCCGCTGTCGGGGAGTGAAAATGTTAATCTTGATTTTTATTTGATATTTTGGTTTTAACATTAGATTAGATCTAACCCTTAGGATTAGTGTAGTTTAGACTAAGTTTATATTCTTGTCTGTTTGCTAATTGTGTTTATGTAACACAGTGTATTCAGTTTACTGAATACGACTTATAAGTTATTTGACAGTTTTCTTTCCTAGTAAGTTTATTACAGGATGGACGACCTAAACATTACTATGGAAGAATGCATCAGGCTTGAGGAAGAAAAAGCTCAAAAACGTGGAAAAGTGTTTAACTGGGAAACTGCTAAGTATGGTAAGATCTGGTATGATGAAGACGTTCACGACCTCAGATCCGTTGCAACCAATTTCCCAGCTATAGTCTTCAAAGATAATTTGACATCAAATGAGACACTTTTTTGTGAACCCACGGTAAGTTCTCTTAACAACAATAAAATTGACTTTAGAATATCGTTTGACGAATCTGACGATGAAGATTACACGGTAATTTTTGATAAAAACTCGTTTTCTTATAAAATAATTTCTGCCAATAATTTGAAAACAGATTCGGAAAATGATAATGAAAAAGTTATTATGCCTTTGTTTCCATCACCCGAGCCTTCGGTCAGCTGTATTGATGATTTAGACTTCTTAAAAATTTTGAGAATAAATTTCCAGCCATTGTTTACAATGATGCTCTAACATCTAAATTATATTTCTCAACTGAACCCACTTTATGCCCTCAACATATCGACGAATTTTATTTGAAAGATGAAACATCATTGTCCGAATATGATGAAGTGAAACAAAACGTTTCATACTTTAATGATCTATTCCCTTTCAACATAATTTATCCCGATGATCTAAAATCAGATAAAGACAATGATGATAATGAAATCGATATGATACAATCTTCGGGGGGTAATGAAAATACACAAGGGTCAAATAAACTTCTTGAGGCAAGTCACGATAAAATCAATAAAGTGTTCATTACGAAAAGTTTTGTCATGGAATTAAATGTAAATATTGTGGCTTGGAATTATCTTGTCAACGGAATGCTATTCAATCTTATTAAGAATTTGTATGTGCCGTTTGGCATTCTGTTCGACCCTAAACGGTATTATAACTATGGCATTTATATAAGAATGTTGCGGAGGCCAAGGTACATTTTCTTTACTTTGTTAGATCTTGGGAAAATTAGTCTCCAAGAAAGGATACGGCGTATTAGGTTAACACCTATACGGTGTATCCACTGTTTTAACTTGTGTTGACTAAGTCAACAAAATTCGCCCAATACGGCGTATTTCTCAAACACCAATACGGCGTATCGAGTCTGGGTATAAAAGCCCAACTGATACGCCAGATTGAGTTTTACCACACTTTTTCACTCTCTAAAACAAAAGATTTTACTGCAAAAATTCTTGGAGATCATCATTGTTATTTTTGATTCATAATCGTCCTCTTCTCTATCATGATCGAACGGTAATTTCCCTTTTCCCCTTTTAATTTTTGATTTTTGATTAGAATTAAAATTAGAGTTAGGGTTAGGTTTAGATTATTAGTTTTGAGCAATTGAATAACGCCTTACTATTGGATCCCTTTTCCCTTACATGTGACTAGCTTTCGAGAATTAGGAAATGGGTCAAAATGGGTAGAAAGGGAAACCCCTTTTTGTTTTTAAATTGCAGAGCAATACGGCGTATCCACAAACATAGATACGGCGTATTGACTCAATTTTACCTAATTTCTAAAACCTCAATACGACGTATTCAACAAAATGAATACGGCGTATTGATCTAATAAAGATCTTGCGCTTAAATCCCATACACCGTATTGACTTATATCTATATGACGTATTGACTTCAGATCTTCATACGGCGTATCCATTTATAAATACGCCATATCCACTCTCAAAACAGAATGATTAAGATTTATTATCTTTGTGCTAATCTCGTTAATTTTACAGATATGGATCTTCCACATAGAGATCAAAGGCACCAGTACCTTAGGTATGAGGGATTACAGTATACTGAGGGTGATATAGCTGATTATGAGACTAGGTTGGCTAAGATATACAGGAGAGAGGTGCATAGGGTTTAGGTATTCGATTTTGGGGGATTACCATATTTGATGGTCGAGGGGTTGAGTAGTAGGATGCTGATAGAGCACAGGGATGCTTAGGGGAAGAGTGTGTTCACTAGCTAAGCCTGGAGGCGGCTATTTGATATTAGAGGCTCGTTGGTACACGAGTTAATTTTGTATTTCTTTAGTACATTTAGGTTTGGAGAGGTTATGCTTGATCTGGATACAGCTAAAGGTTTACAGTTTTAGTTGGGTGGAGTTAGGAGGCGTATGAGTTAGAGAGAGTTTATTTTGTCCTTGGGATTACATACAAGGGGGATCTGAGTGCTTACTAGATCGAGATCTTGTCTGTGGGGGATTTTCTGGGTACACCCCCTTCTTACATACTTATTAGGGATCCTATGCTGAGGTTGTGCCACAGATTGATTGCATGCAGCATCGTTGGGAGGTGTCAGGCACCTGAGAAGGTGACCGTGATTTATTTATTCTATTTGAGAGGGATGGACGTTGACTCGATCAACGTTCCTTATCTGTTAGCTAGGTACTTAAGATTATCTGCTTCGGGGAGGAAGCAGGGGTCGATGATATCTGGAGGTCAGTTTGTTGCTCATTTGGCTGAGCATTTTGGTTTGCTTACTGAGGAGAGGCTCCAGGGGTTGACGGTGATTGTGAAAGACCTCCCTGATATAGATATGGCCGAGTTGGTGACGCTGCAGATATGCATAGAGCTAGATGATACTTGGGCCTGGGTACCCGCAGGACCTGCTAGGCAGGAGGGTAATGTAGGAGGAGTTGCTGAGGAGGCTCCGGTGGCACCAAAAGGTGGTGATGAGGATGAGGAGATGCCTTAGGCTATGCCACCACTGCCTAGGACTCAGGGTGAGAGGATTTACCGATTAGAGGAGGAGGTGCATGGTATGCGTGAGGCACTTCAGGGTCAGAGAGAGGTACTGGATAGCATGGCTCGTAACTTTTCCAGGTTCACTACATGGACTGTCACTAGCCTCACATGGTTGATGAATAG
>BQNB010041941.1:0-46446 GCA_026074375.1 Tanacetum coccineum
AATTTCAAAACATGAAGTGTTTGAGCATAAATTTTCAAAATTTTTTCAATAATAATTCAAAATCTTTCAAGATAATGTGCTCAACACTCATGATATCCCTCAATAAATACTTGTGGTGTCATTCAAAGTGAAGGGTTGTATTATTGAGGGGGAGTATGAAAGAAAAATGTTTTTAAACAAAAAAAATTCCAAGTTAAAAATAGTTGTTGTAAAGTATATCAAAAAACGCGTCAGCGATCTAAGTTGTATCCGGTCTAGGGTATTCAAAAGCATTGTTAGCATCGTTTGGGTTGCATCCGCTTGAGAGTATTTGAAAATCGTCGTTAGTGGCTTAGTGACCATCCGTTTTAGATATAGACACACTTCGCCCAACTAGTTTTTTCAAATTTGTTTAAAACATTCAAGAATGTTCCAAATCATAATTTTGCTATATCCGTTTTCTCCCATGTGCTTTGAAAAACTCATATAGCTATTTTAATCCATTGATATCAAAAATATCATATGGTATGCTATTTTTTAAGGGGGAGAAAATTGGATTAAAATGTGATTGTCTTTAACTCATGTGTGAAACTCTTTCGTTCATGTGCGAAAAATCTTTCAAAAGTTATGAATGCATATATGTAGGGGGAGTAATTCTTAAAAGTGAAACTTTTAAAGTGTTAAAAGTTTTGATTTATATCAAACACTTTGATTGATTTTCAAAAGGTTTTATGGTTTCGATCTTAATACCCAACAACCAACTACCTCACAATGATCAAAGAAGTGATAAGGTTGTAAGGTTAGGTATTATCCCATGATCCAACCAGAATCGGAGGGATCTACCCAGGGACATTCCATAGATAGAATATAAGTCCTTAGGTAAGATGGAGTTGAATGTGAATGAGAATAGTGTCAACTAAGGCATGAGCTATCATCGGAACAATCACAACATGATGACGTCTTGGTAGACATTGTAGGGGTTGAAGAATGAAAAAGAAATGATGTGTAAAGGGTAAAAAGAAAGAAGCCCTCCACAAAACTTAAGGCAAAAACCGGGTCAATACATAATCTATCAAATATTACAAAGATGATAATTGGTATTGAAGAAAGACATTATGTTACCAGTGATGCAATGCATAACCCTTCCTAGCCACTCAAGATTTTCTCAAAATAATTCTTGTTTCAATTCTCATGGAGATTAAACACATTATCTATCGACTTCTTACTCTAAGAATGTTGATATTGAAAAGGTAGCAGTCTGCTCCAGCCTCCGATCACTAAAACCAAAACGCACTTACTGAGTCTAGAGCCAAATGAGATCATATCATTAAATCTCACATAGGACACAAAAGTACACTTGTATAAAACATCAATGATACAAATTGTACAAGAGTTATGTATATGTCTATGTGACATTTCATGTCTTAGTGACATTGTCGGAACATTTAAGAGTGGTACTTAAAGTAAGTATGTCATAATGATTGAATGGAAATCCTACCAGTGCTAACATCAAGCCAACGCTGTACGTAGGTCACTAATTTGAATATGATTGTTTAATGATTCATTTTAGTGTTAACTAGCAATCTAAGTGATTCTAAGTAGTATTCGTGTTCTTTGAAATTGTTTTCGAAAAACACAAACAACATTTCCTTGATTTTTCAAGTGAAGTGCTGGATAACCATATAACTCTTACGATGGTCACAATATTAAGGGGGAGATTGTTATACTCTTGACATTGCTACATTCATATTCCTACAACAACAATCAAGAGAAGAAATGTATACATTTTGTGGACTTAGGTGACTTTGATGTATACAACAATTCGTACTTAATGACTTTGGAGTTTTTAAAATAAAAATTGGAGAGATTGTTACTATTCTTACATTGCTACATTCATCTTCAACAACAACAACATCTCTACCTATCACAAAGCAAGTACACCGTTGTATTCATACCTTCATAACTCATACTCAAAAATCAAAGATTCACTTCCGCAACTCTGATAAATCAAAAGAACTTCCTCAAATCATCATGTTGTTGATCAAGACAAAAGTTCTACATGAGGAAGATTTTCAGCATTCAAGAAAAGTATGAGTATGTTAGCTAGAAGCTTCAAAAGACAAATCAAGATGGATTCACGTTAAGTATGTTGGAAAAGCAATGATGATATGAAAAGATCTCAAAGGCAAAGACGAAGGAAAAGCAAAGATAAAGATCAAGATCACAAAAGCATGATTGGAACGAGACCACTATTACACAACAAGACTAAAGACAATAAGAATTAAAGATCAAAGATCAACGTCACGAGAGAGATCGCAATGATCATACCTTAGGGGGAGATTGTTAGAAATAGAAAGTGTTGATCATTAATGTAATCAAAGTGAGATCTCAATGATCGTCCCTTAAGGGGAGATTGTTAGGAATAGAAAAGTGACGATCTTATTGAGATAAGATTTTTGTAATAAATAGTAAGATAATAATGTGTAATAGGTTAGGTAAAAGGATCGTGACTAAAATATAGTCACGAGACCCGGCTAAATAGCTAAAGGCTAAAAGCCAAGAGCTAGTAGCTCACCTTGTAAATGGGTATAAATACCCCTCCTACCTCACTTGTTGAGGTGATGCTTCTAATTCTATCTTCTCATTTCTCTCCTCACTGTCTCTCTCTACTCTTCCTCTCCTCTTCCCTCTCTCTAACTACTTTCTTTCTCTACTATTTCTCTCTCTATAACAAACACACACAAACACCTAAACACACACTATATATCTTATTCGATCCATAAATCAAGACCTAACAGTTACATCCGATTTCAACCATTTTTTTAAAGTTCAGAATGTGGTAGCGACTTAGTGACCATCCGATTGTTGTTTTACAAGTTTTGATATACAATCATTATTTTCAAACATCTTTGATAAACAAGTAATTTTGGATATATTATCTCATTTTTCTATCAAAAAGCCATACTTTGTTGTCATAAAAGTAGTACTCTTTCAATAAAAAGTTTTTTAAGGATATAAAGTTTTACTCTTGGATTTCTTAAACACCAGTGGTTTTCACTACAAGTGGTGTTGACAAGTGGTATTTTTCAAAATCAGAGTATATCTTTTTTATTCTTGAAAGAGTATCATTTCACAAATTGCTTTTTGGTGAGGAAACTTAAATAGAAAGAGAGATAACATTCATATGCGAAAAAGCAAATTAATGTATGCTCGAAAAAGAAATGTCGGAGCATACAACATGAGAACAAAAGAATAAGACGAATAAAGCGTATGACATGTGCCCAAAAAAGCAAGAATTGGCACATGAGAAAGAAAATGATCAAGAATATGCTCAAAAAGAATTACCAGAGCATATAAAAATAGACAGAGTGGAAAGAGACAAAAATGTTATATAAATGTGTATTCCATATCCTTATCTCAATTCACTAATCACTTCATTTCATCATACAGTCATCATTATGGCACAACAACAACAACAACAAATCATTCTGACATATCAATTTGTCACTACCAAGTACCAAAGTATTATGCGATGCAACAACAATGCGGTGCTTCAGAATATTCCATGCCCAAAGGAGTGCAAGATTGTGGGCCAAACCCTTGTTGATCATGCTTTGAGTTATGCTATGACTGCAACTGCAGATGTTCCAGCTGTATAACTACAACAATTTTGGAAGACAGTAAAAACGGTTGTCAATGCTAATGAGACAATTCGTTTTATGGTGGACAGAAAGGAGATTGTTTACACTATTGATATGTTCCGTTTAACTCTTAAGCTGCCAGTGGAAACTCCTGAAAATCCATTCATTGTACCAGCAAATTTGGAATACATCCAACCATTCATAAAGATCGTTGGCTATCAAGGAAATGTTGATAAACTGAGTGCTTTCTACACGATGTGCCTTGCTCAGCCATGGCAAACAATGTTTAAGATCTTTAACTGTTGTCTTACTTCAAGGACATCGGGACATGATTAGACAAAGATTAATATTCTTCAGATTTTCCATGTTGTGGTCAACCCTGTTCATGCTGACTATGCCGGTCTTTTATGATGGGACTTTCTTCACTATGTTCAGCAGAAGAAAGATGTCATTCAGTACCCTCGCTTCATAAAGCTCATGATTGCTGATCTTATAAAGAAGTTTCCTTCCATTCCTCAGCGACTAGAAGAGGATTATCACTCCATCAAGGATGATATTCCATTAATGAGTGTGTACACTATAGGGAATGTGACGATCAAAGGGATGCTGATTCCGGATGAGTTTCTTACTGATGATATATGTGCCACCCAGGAGTATAAGGAGTATGAGAAGGTGTTTGTCTGGGTAGACGTTCCAATTATTCAGCCGCAACCAGTTGAATCTACCCAAGGGACGAATAAGACACCTACCCCTGTTTCTATTGTAAATAATGTTGTTCAGAAGAAGCGAAAGAGAAAGTAAGTTGCTGGAGTGAAAAGTTCACCCAAACCATCTCTCAAGATTCGTGTTAAACAACTAAAACCGAGTACTACTTCCATTCCACCTCCCAGTGACGACAGAGAAAGGGATGAGATTGCTGAAGCAACCCTACTAAGTCTCGCTATGCATAAAACCGCTCTAGCTGCTGAAGCACAAGAGAATGTAGCTAAAGATCAGGAGAAGTTGATGAAGGAGGATATGGGTAAAGGCCATTTATTACCAACATACTTTCTCATTTGTACCATAATGACCAACTTACTTTATTCGTACTCATTACACCCATGTACATTCAAATTTTGTTCGATATCACCAATATTACCATAAAATGACTATATTGCCCTTGTCTTCTTTAACATATTTACAATCATAATTTTTTTAAATCTTAATTTTTTTAAAAGTACTTTAACAATCACTTTAACAACAAATAATTTTTTTTAAAGTAATTTTTTTAAATCGTAATTTTTTAAAAAGTATGAATTTTTTTTAAAAATTTGTACTTAAAAAAAAGTACTTTTTTAAAAAATTTCGTACTTTGACAAGTAATTATTCTTTTTTAAAATTTTGTACTTTATAAAATCTTAATTTTTTTAAATAAATTTAATTTTTTTCGTACTTTTTAAATTTAACAAAAAAAAAATTTAAGTTAAGAAAAAATAAAAAAGTTAAAACTTTTTTACTTTTTACTTCGATTTTTTTTACTTTTTTATTTTTTTCTTAACTTTTAAAAAAATCTAATTTTTTCGTAGAAAAGAATTAACTTTTTTTTTGAAAAAAAATTAAAATTTTAAAAAGTATGAAAAAATTTTAAAAAATTAAGATTTTAAAAAGTACGAATATTGTTTTAAAATTTTTGTAAAGAAAATTTAAATTTTTTACTAAACATAACGTAAAAAAATATTTTATAATTTTTTTAATTTTTGGTAAAAAAATTTAAATTTGTTAAAATACTTGTTAGAGTACTTTTTAAAAAATTAAGATTTAAAAAAATTATGATTGTAAATATGTTAAAGAAGACAAGGGTAATATAGTCATTTTATGGTCATATTGGTGATATCGAACAAATTTTGAATGTACGTGGGTGTAATGAGTACGAAAAAAAGTAAGTTGGTCATTACGGTACAAATGAGAAAGTTGGTTGGTAATAAATGGCCTTTACCCGGAGGATATTGAAAAGATGGTTGATGACGAAGATGAAGAGTCTTATGCTAGTGAGTTTGCTGATTCCGTTTTCCTTAATGAAGAAGATGATTCCGGTACTAGGTTAGTGCCCGAGAGTCATAAGGAGAATCCAGAAACAGTTGATGATGATGATGATGATGATAAGGAAGAAAATAAAGATGATAAGAAGGATGATGATAATGATGATGATGACAATGATGACCATACTCATCATACATTGGTCAAAGATCAAGTGAAGGGTAGTTCGAATGAGAAGACGTAGACACTAATTCCTTCACCACTTAGATCCTCTAAGACTAACTTATCCTTGAATAAGACAAATTTTCAGGAATTGACGGCTACTGTATCACCAACACCTGCCACTACATCTCAAGATCGAAGCAAAACAAGACGTGTTTCCAGCAAGTACAAACATATTTCAAGAGCTCTACACAGGATGTGCCGGCGTCAAGGTTATATGATCCAGCAAATGGAAAAGAAATATGTTACTAACCGTGAATTCTAGAAAGTTCATGAAAAAGTTGATAAAGTTCTTCATGAAATTATATCTCAATTTGCTTCATAAGCCACTGACGATTTGATTGAGAATAACCTTAAAAGAGTTGTAGCTGATATTATCATACAAGAAAGAGATGCTTTCCAAGCTGAGGTACCTGCCCTGATTTCTAAAGAATTTGTTGATCATGCTCCAAAGATAAACGAAGAACTTTTCAAGATTCACATGAATAACAATGTTATTCAAGTTCAACCTACAACAAGTGCTTCCACTTCTACAACAACATCAGTTGATCTTCAACAACAACTGTATTTGAAGATGAAGTCTAATTTTCATAATCAAGCTGGTGATCCAGCATTGTGGGATGTTCTTAAGCATAAGTTTGAAAAGTCTTTTACCTCAAATACTTATTGAAGGGATGATGCTTTTCGCACACAACATCATGATGACCATCAGGACGATGATGCTCCTCCTGCGGAGGAGAAAAGAGCAAAATGATAGAAGACATCAAAAAGTTCAAAATCTGCAAGTGGTTCTTCATCAAAGCAACCATCAAGTGGGTATGTATTTGAACGTCAACATCAACAAGACTAGGAAGCTTAGGTAGATCCACAAGTTATTGATGAAGATGAGGCAATTCCTGAAGAAGAGACTCCTGAGTTGATAGATGAGTTTCAGAATGTTGATAAGCGAATTACAACTATCTATGATCATGCAAGAATGAAGGCTACACTGAATGATATGATGAGTAATCAGTTCAGAAATGTTAAAGAGTATGCCTGTCATCTGGAACAATTAATGAACTACATAAAGAATCAGATAGTTTGCGAAAGCAGACAGGAAGATATAAAACGATCAAAGCCATATGCTCATGTTTTCTATGGTCCTAAAAGAAACCCAAATGAACCTCCAAGGTATCTATACAACAAGGATTTATTTTTCGTAAAGTATGGAAATACTAAGGAGAATAGCTATGTACTTTCAATTCACAAGATACATGTTGTTCCATTTCTAGAAGATGATTTGGAAGAAAAGATGAATCGTTGGGTTCGAAAAGAATTTAAGACTTTCAATGAAGAAGCATGGTTATCGATTCAACATTGAAAAGATTCATGACAGATGAGAGTGTACAAGATCAATCACAGAAAATTAAGAAATAATCCAGAAGAGTATTTCTCCAATCACAAGATTATTAAAGTTGTCAAAGTCACTACTGAACAACAACACGGGTTAAATTTTCTAGAACAAATCATTATGATGAGAGAAAACGATAAACCATATTGATTTTCTGAGGCTGACTTCAAGTATCTGAACAAGAACGATATTGAAGATATGTACTATCTCTGCCTGAACAAGAAAATCAACTACCATGAGAACAAGTTGCTGAATTCTTTGATGATGTTCATCAAAAGCTATGTTATTTGGGAGAGAGTTCATGACTTTCAGTTTGGAATAAAAAGCTACTAGATCAAAATCAACTTAACCGCACCAACGTTGATATTCCCTTGTATTGAATCTTGCGATCCTTACTCTATAGTAGATAAACCAGATAAGGGTTTAAGTTAATTAAACGACAAAGAAGAGAAAAGGGTTATGTATTTGGTGGAGATTGTAAAGTTCTTTGATGCTACGCTGGAAAGAGTTTTGAAGGAAGTAAAGCTAAAGATCTTTAAGACTGAATTTTGGAAGAAGGCTCAACTGCTAGGTGAATTAGACCTTGGCATAATGAAAGCGTTCAAAAGAGAAATAACAAAGTGTCTAAGGCATCGTGAGCAGATGAGAAGGTAGGAGTCATTCGTGAATGGAAGACCAATTCTACCAGCGATGAAGCGCTAGTAATAATCAACCCTTTGGGGGAGATTGTTAGGAATAGAAAAATGTTTATTATTAATATATAATTGGTCTTGTATAGAATATTAGTTTAGTTTTTATTTATCATGTAATAAGTCAAATTTGGTCAAACTTAAGTAAATGTTGACCAAGTTAGACAAGAGTATGAAAAATAGAAGGAATAGTCAATAAGTATAAATACCCCTTACTAGAGATATTTACACAAGTCTTACACATTGTAATCTACTCTCCCCTCAACCTCCCTTCTCTTTTTTCTTTTTAATGAAAAATTGAAAATGATGAAAAATACTCTCTAGTCTTCTCTCTCTAATTCTTTCACTTTCGTATGATATCTAATGCAAACATGACATATAACAAAAACCATTTGTGGTTTTTAATGAATCTAATAAAGTTTCAACCCTTTTAACCCGTTCAAGTGAGGTTGAAATCATAGGATGATATTGGAATTGAACCTATTTGACCCATCTTGGTTTTGAGTTTGAAAATTTTCACCCGTTTTAAAAATTGTATACCCTTTCTATTGCTATTTCTATATCTAACTTTTTTCTTGTTTCATACATATTTATAATGTTGGGATATTATATTATGCAGGGTTTACGATGAAGACGTGATCCGATGAGCTTTATTCGTTTTCGTCAGTAATGAAACATCTGAGTGATTTATATTGGGTTCTAGTTATGACTTTGTGATTCTAAAGAACGTATTGTTTTTTACTTAATGATATTCAAGTGACCACGTTTACTTGATTTAATGGATGGTTAATAAAAATTGAGTTCTGTTTATTTTTTGCTTTGATTGAACTATATTTGCTAAAATTTGAGATGGTTGGTTGATACGATGACTAACGATAAAAAACCATGCCAAATCTTTTTTAATGAACACAAAAAAGTGCCAAATGTTTTTTTTGGCAAGGCGGACAAAAAATGTGCCAAATACGTTTGTCACACTATGTAAAACCGTCCTACTTAATTTTGGCATGGTAAATGAAAAGTGTACCAAATAAGCATTCGGCACGCGAAATAAAGTGGTACCAATTACGCATTTGTCATGAGATATAAAAGTGTGACGAATGCCCATTTGAAACTGTAAATTATTAGTCGTGCCAAATACCTTGCTCATGGCACCACAAGTTAAACCGTCCCATGAACCGTGCCAAATACTATTTGGCACCCTCATATTTAGGACAGAGCCAAACCTGTGCCAAAGTTGTGCCAAATAGTATTTGACATGGTTTTCCATCCTCTCAAATACCTATTTTTCTTGTAGTGCCCATTGCCATTCCAACATATGTTGATTCTGTATATCTAAACTACCGAAACCACTAAACGACCACGACTCCTTCAAATATAACTGAAAAAAACAGATCTCCACAACACTTTAGTGACTGTAAATGAGTGTAATGAAGAGAGAGGAGTAGATGACACACTAAGAAAAAATATTGAGTACGCTTCCAGATAACAATGCATAGTTTGTAACGAAACCAGGTCACCACACAGTCCAGCTACATACAGCCAAAAAAGTAAAATGGCCTAAGACACCATTAAACCCACTAAACAATGCATCAATGCAAAATGACCCTCATTTATTGTCAAATAACATCATCCGCACGCCTAAAATATAATATTTAATGAAAATCATTTCTAATAACTTGTGTTTTATTTTAGTGCAAAAAATGAAAAACACATTTAATATTAACATTAGAGATGGTCTTAGACAATAATCAAGTCAATTACTCCTCTATGGCTAGTGCTATACATACTTTTCTTTGACAATCGTTAATACATGTTGCAAAATGTACAATTCTTAAAGCGATAGGTATGGTGACGATCTACTTTGCCATTTCCTACGTGGTAGCTTGTCTCATGCTAGCCACCATACAAGAAGCCCTCGCCACCTCTCGCCGTTTTGAGTTTCGTTGTGGAAGTGAGGAGGAAACGGACAAAAAATTTAAAATGTTACCGATTTAAAATCTTTTGTTTTCAAATTTTACAACTTTTATTTCTTTTGTAAAAAAAATAAATAAACCCCCACTTTATAAATAACACTCAATTTTATTTAAAATTTAACACTTAATCCCCCAAAAAAATCTAATATAGCTTGTTCACTTCCACATACCATCGATGAAATCAAAGCTTTGGTTGAAAAACTAATTGACGAAGATATCGTTCGTTAGAAAGCGATTACGTAGTTAGCCGTGCAATTTGACAATGCAAGCACAGCTAAAGACGATATGAGAAAAGGATACAAGAAATGCAATGACATTCCATAAGAGAACCGTGCTTTGATCGACACTTTTTTGAAACAAGAATCTGATAAAGACTACGAGACGCATCTTGCTTTGTTTAGAAAGGCGGAAAAAATAGAACAACAAGTCAATACTAAATTTGTTTGGCTATGGGAAAAATACAATTAAGACGATTGTGTTTTAAATTTCGTATTGTAATTTTAAATTCCGTATTGTATTTTTTAATTCCGTATTGTAATTTTAAATTCCGTATTGTAATTTTTAATTTCGTATTGTAAATTTAAATTCCAACGGCTACTTTCCCCTATAAATACCCCTTTATCATCATTCATTTTCTCACACAACTTTTTATCAAACTCTCTTAAATATCATTCATTTTCATACACACACTATGGCTAACGAATCAAACGAGGTGCGAGATGCTATCCTTAGGCGACTACGAACCGAACAAGAAAAGAAGGTCATATTGGTTAACAATTTGTTGGGTGAGATGACTCGTTATCTTCTCCAGAAGCTAAGCCGTGTTGAGAAGGAAACGAGGGTGCGTTCACTACCTCTCGACGAGCCACTTAACAACTACGGTCTGCATACTCTGCTTATGACCTCGGAATCAGATACGCGTATCACAACCACTTTGGAGGCTGTTAGGGAAGAAGTGCTGAGAACCAATCGTATTGTATTTTTTTTTCTTCTTGTATTTTTAAATTTCGTATTGTAATTTTAATTTTCGTATTGTATTTTCTATTTTAATTTGAATGAAATGAATTTATTTTGTGTGAAAAAATAAAAAATAAAACAAAATTGTGAGTGGGTAGGGCCCAAATGAGAAAGTTTATGATATATTATGAGTGAAAAGATTGAGAATGTTAAAATAAGGTGGCTTCTGATAAGACCTAAATAAAAAGCTTGAGCTCTTCATCGTACCTATAACCCTTTAAGAGAGAGGGGTGTGGTGGCGAAGCAAGCTCGCCACTCTTACGTGGCCTCGTCACTTTGCTCGCCACCATAACACCTTGCCTCGCCACTAGCAAAAATCAGGCTCCTTCGTCACTCCTACGACGAAGGAAACGGACAAAATATTTAAAACCTTAATATATATAGCCGTTAGGATTTATAATTTTTTTTTTAAAGTATACCCTCTTTATACTATAAATACCACTTCTTTTAACCAAAATTTCACATTTATTCCCAAACAAAAATTATATCATATACCTTGTTAAGATTTTTAAATGTCTTGTTCACTTTCACATACCGATTCTGAAGTCGAAGCTTTGGTTCAAAAACTAATTGACGAAGATAACGGTCGTCAAAACGCGATTCTGGATTTAGCCTTGCAATTTGAAACTTCATGCACAGCTAAAGACGATCTTAAAAAAGCTTACGAGAAATGTAATGACATTTCACAAGAGAGCCGTGCTTTGATCGACAGTTTCTTAAAAGAAGGTTTTGATAAAGATTACATGCTTGGGAATCTTTCAATGGTTATGAAAGAGGCAAATCGTGAAAACATAAAGGATCTCTAACGTTAGCTTGGCTATTTGGAAAAATACTACTACCGCTCACAAGAAAGTGTAGGTTGTTCGTCATCACATGCTGATTTATATCTTACTGAGAAAGAGCTATATCAACTACATTTAGATGAAGAAGCCTTAACGGTGAATCCACTCAGAAGAACAAACAATGGATGCAAAAGCATGGGAGAAGAAGATTAGGCAAAAACAAGCTGATGATGATGAATTCTTTTTTACATTTGGGAGGGTCAGAATTGATTCAGATTACGAGTCATCAAATTAATAAACTAGGACCTATGTTAATGTAATGTTTTAAATGTTGTTTTAATTTAATGTTTTAAATAAAGTATTGTATTTTAAATATCGTTATTACTTTATATTTTCAAATTTTGAATTCAAAACTTCTTGATGTGGGTACTTATGGAAAGGATATTCATGTAGGAGCTGCTATGATACTTGCTAATGTCTCAGTTTTTACTCCTAAACCATCAGAGCATTACCTTAACATTACAAAGAAAAATGTGGTTAAGGTTTTTCGTAAGGATACGGTTCCAACGGCTAGTATATGTGTTATATTTTCAAATTTTAAATCCAGCGGCTAGTATTCCAACTTACCCTATAAATACCATTCATCATGATTCATTTTCACACATAACTTTACACAACTTCCCCTACAACTCTTTATTATCTGTATTCAACGACTATGGATAACAAAACTAACCAAAGCAATCCCCCAACACCCGAGAAACCACTAGTGTCTCCCATTTCTTCTTATCTAACAATTGAAGAGTCTTCTTATCCAACCATTGAAGAGTCAGTTGAAGAATACAAATATCTTACTGAAGGAGGTCTCACTGAGGACGAGCTACATCAACTAGCTAAGGATGAAGAGGCACTCAAAGAAGTGTTAGAAGAAGAAGCGAAGAGGGAAAAAGAAAATGCAATCTATAACAAAAAATTGGAGGAATATTGGAAGGAAGAACAAGCTCATGATGAGCTATTCAGGATGGAATTTGGGGTGAAATCTGATTCAAAATACGAAACAGATTAAAGCCTTTCCGTATTGTAATTTTAAATTTTGTATTGCATTTTTAATTTTCGTATAATTCCGTATTGTATTTTTAATTTCCATATGTTTGTATTTTTAATTTTATGAAATAAATTATGTTTGTGTGAAAAAAATTGAAAAGAAAAAATCATGGTTAGTGGTGGGGCCCAAATGAAAAGGTGAATGTGTGTTATGAGTGAAGGAGTATTTTTGAGTGGTAGTGAAAAACTGATGTGACAGCCTGTGAGACCCGTTTTGTTTTATGGTTTAAGCCACCACACCCTACACTATTTCCACCCAATTGTTCAATTAATTCTTCCTTTCTAGTTTCTACCACTAAACATGCTCATACTCACCGGGAAACCGCCCTTTGTGTTCTTGTTTATTTTCCTATATTTATTAAATACCATCACATTAGCTCAGCACGATTTCAATTCGTATGACTGCGTAAACGCCGCGGGTAATTATACTAGAAACAGCCCGTACCAAAGAAACCTAGACACTACCCTCTCTGCCCTTCCTAGCACCAACTCTGGCTTTGGTTTCTTTAACAGTTCAACAGGCCAAGGCAGCGATACAGTCCACTCGGCCGCCCTATGTCGAGGTGACGTGAATCTAGATGCATGTCGTACTTGTCTTAATGATTCAGTTGTTAAACTGCGAGAAATATGTCCGAATAAAAAACAAGCAATAGGATACTACGATTTATGTATGCTAAAATACTCAAACCAGACTGTACTAGGAAACACTGCTATAAGGTACTATGTGTTTTTGATGAATACACAAAATGCTTCGGATGTTGATCGGTTCAACGGAGCCTTGTCACCTTTGTTAAACAATCTGACAGCTGAAGCATCGGCTGGTGGTTCGCTCCGCAAGTTTGCCACCGGGAACACTCGTGGACCAGGTGTCACAAGTATCTATGCCCTTGTCCAGTGTACTCCGGATTTGACACAGCAGCAGTGCAATGAGTGCTTGGGAGGTGGAATTAGTGTGTTTTCGAATCAGTATAGTGGGAGAATTGGAGGAAGGACTCTCCTACCTATGTGTAATTTTAGGTACGAGACTTATCAGTTTTTTAACGAGAGTACTCTTGCTATCCCACCACCACCATCCCGGTCACCACGACCTCCACCGCCACCACCGAATTCACCATCATCAGGTACGAAATTAGCGAGTTTCATACGGGCTATAATAAAGTATTACACAATAAATACCACAGTAAATAAAATTCTGATTATATAGTCATTAGTTAATGGTGATCTACTATGTACTCTATCTTTTTGCTAATTTTTCGTTATATTGGTGCCCTTAAGAAATAGTAACCATTAGTAACTTTAATCTTCAAACTAGTAAGCTAATGATGTAAATATGCTCTTTTCGAAAAGAAGAAAAAAGTCATTAAGTAGACTCTTCAATTAAAAGTCCTTAGTTTTTTAGTAGTATATAATATTAGTACTAATAGTTTTTTAGTAGTATATAATATTAGTAAAAGTAAGGATTACTTGCCTTGACAGATAAAAGGTCTTGGTGTTATATAGATACTAATATTTTGATTTTAGCATTTGTACATGAAAAATTAACACTGCCAATTATTTCCCTTAGAGATATAGTTCAATGCAATTATAAGTGAAATTAGACTTTAGTGTTAGATGTCTCCCCATTGGTTCCAATATGAAGTCTATTGCTAGCTGGAAGACGCTTGTTGATCGTTTTCATATGAGGCTTTCCTCTTGGAAAGCTAATCTTCTGTCTATTGGGGGTCGTCTGACTCTTATCAAGTCTGTGCTTGGTAGTCTTGGTATCTACTATCTATCAATTTTGAGAGCTGTAACACCCCCAAAAATCAGGACAATGCAGCGGAATGGTAACATTGGGGTGCTACTTCATAGTACAAAATACAAGTCACAGAAAACGACCTCAAAAGGGACGTTTAAAGAAATGAATGTTACCAAAAGGACTCACCCCTATATGGAAGCCATAGTGGGGTATTATTTTTAGCCCATACACCTCTAACACTTACATTAGTTGCCTTTTCTGGTCAGAGCGTTTGTGGCTTTATGATATAACTATGGTATTTTATGCTTATGTCTGTCACGTAAAAAGTGAATTCACCAACAATTTCCACCTAGGGCGACGATATACAGAATTACTTACAATATTTTCCTAATAGGTACATATTGATTAAGAACAAGAACTTTCATTGAAGCTTCATATGTTGTTGCTCTATGTGGTGTTTGACTTCAGTCTGCACTCCAACATGAAATCTTTTGGTAGTTCTTTGTAGGAGAAATACTGTAATAGGCAATGAATAAGTAACCATACAATTCTGGTTAGAGGAGAGATTCTGAATTTATTTTAGGCTTCCCCCTAATGCGTGCCACATTTTCTTGATTTAGAAGCTTAAAAGCTTCCCCCCAAACTGCAATGAATCAGCTTACCCCTAATTCATGCCATACATGTTCATTATTTGTAAGCTTGTCAAAGCTCCCCCTAAATAGCTATCCTCTCTTGAGAGTTTCAAAAGCTTACTTTAACTAAGCTTAGAATTTTTAAGGTGCCAACAGCGGACTAGGGTAGGATTACCACATCAAAAATTACTTGATCCTTTAAGATAAGCTTAGTGGTATTGATCTTTTGGGGGGGTAAGACATTATCTGGATCTGGCAACGTATCTTCTTCACGCTTAAAATTTCTTCCTCCACCGTTACACCTGGAAAGTCAAATAATGATACACAAAAGTTCTAAGGTATCACCTTCCACACATTTGTCTGAAGAAATGCACCCAAAAGCATAATTTAAAAGCGATGATATTCTCTTCGGTTAGGAAATTTGTCTTCCCGGCATGGTCTAACTTAACACAAAATTCATAGGAAGAAGTTGCTCCATGTTAATGCTTTCAAGATAAATGAAAAGGCAAAGGCTCAAGGGTGAATCTTATCCTTCGCATAGGCTAAAGGCGTGAAGCTTCTCCTTCACCATTGGCTGGTTTCGGACTTGTCGGAATCAGCACACACTTGGGACGTGCTTTTAATGGAGTACTTGTGTGAGGTATAATTTTGCTCAGATTTAAAACAGTGAGATGAGGAGAATCAATTGCTGATCAAAATCTCTATCATCACCTCTATCTGGCTATATTAGTTACCAACCGTTCGAAGGCTATTTGATGTAACACTGATGAAGAAGTATACCACCTATATACCAAAAATTTGAAAATGAAGTTTGAATTTTCCGTCTTAGTGACTTAAGCTTGCAGTCTATTGTTGGAAAGTTCGGTTTGTAAAAGATTTTGTGCTTCCACTAGCAATATCTCTAAGTAATCAATACCATTGGCAAAGTATGTGACTTCATCACCTCTTGCGATTATCCACAAACGTCTAAGCGTGTGGACACTGAGTTACTATCAAGGTATCTAATTTATGTGATAGTTTAACAGGGCTTCAACCCATCACCCTTTGACGCTGGATACTAGATAAACCAAGTCTTCAACTTTAAATTAAGCTCGAGAAAGGTTGATACATTGAATGTCATGCATCCAGCCAACACCGGACTTAAAATAAAATAAGCAACACGCCTTCGAAATAAAATGCCACGTTAATCTCAAAATAAAGGTTATACACGATCAACTCAGTTAGTCACTTAAAATTTAATTACAAATCTAGCCGTTTTGACGTTTTAGTGAATATTATTCGGATCATTTTTAGTGTTATGTTATCGTTGTTTGTTGTGGTTGTTGAAATCAAATTAACATTAACGGGATTTTACAATTCTATGATTTAAACCGAGAGAAGAATCGTATCTTGCACGGGATTTTACAAAATCAAGAAAAAACCGTAAAACAAAAAAAAAATGACTAGTTCGGTTCTTATGTAAATCACCTAGTTCGGTTCAATGCTTGTTCGGTTCGTTGGTTCGGTTAGGTGTTAGTTCGCTGGCTCTTTATTTTTTTTTTTTTTTTTTTTCTTTTGTTTTTTTTTTTGTCTTTTTTTTTTTTCTTTTTTTTTTTTATTTTCTTTTTTTCTTTTTATTTTTTTTTTTTATTTTTTTTTCTTTTTTTTTTTTATTTTTTTATTTTTTTTTTTTTTTTTTCTTTATTTTTTATATCTTTTTTTTTTTTTTTTTTTTTTTTTTGTTATTTTTTTTTTTTTTTTTTTTTTTTTTTTTTTTTTTTTTTTTTTTTTTTTTTTATTTTTTTTTTTTTTTTTTTTTTTTTTTTTTTTTTTTTTTTTTTTTTTTTTTTTTTTTTTTTTTTTTTTTACTTTTTTTACACCGGTTTTTTTTTTTTTTTTATTTTTTTCTTATAAGAAATTAACTAGTTGAATCCTTTAGATCGGTCAAAAGTGATTTCATAGTTAGGTTCTCTTTTTCGGTCACAAAGAGATTTCAATAGTTCGATTGTCCTTGTACGATCCAAAAACACACCACTCGATCGGTCCTCGATAGTTGAGACTCGTTTATACTCGAAGAAAAAATCTATTTCGGTCCAAACAGAAACTACTCATCGGTCCTCGAAGGATGAGGACAGTTCGATCCTAAAAGGAAAGGCTAGTTCGGTCCCAAACTGAAAAAAACCCTCGTTCGGTCATTGACTGTGATGATCTTGTTCGGTCCTTGAAGCACGCCTTCTAGTTCGGTTGTATTGGTTGTCACTCATTCGATTGAGGCACCCACAACACGATCTTTTCGTCCTTGCGTGTTTCTTAGCCATGCACGAAATAACCACGACTAAAAACTTATAAGCCAAGAAACCAAATCGAACCACTTTGCTTAATAAAAAAAACGAAACCACAAAAAAATTACAAACACTAATCAACAACGAAAACTAACAAAAACTAAACCCACCCGTGGCGAATGATACCAAATGAATAGGAAGAAAATAAGCCGAACATGAATAAGCTCAAAAATAAGCCACCACAACAAAACACTAAAGATCCCAAGGTGAAACCATGGCTCTTGATACCAATTGAAGGTCTACGTAAACTATGATCCGGTGGTCTTGGTGAGTCAAACCACATGATAGCCATTTTAGTGAGAGAAAGTAGAGAGATGGAAAATGGATGTATGAATAGATGGAAAATGAATGAATGTTACAAAAGACTCAACCCCTCTATGGAAGCCATAGAGGGGTATTTATAGCCCATACACCTCTAAACTATACATAGTTGCCTATTCTAGTCCTCGCGTTTGTGGGCTTATGATAAACTATGATAATCTTTGTAAACTGTCGCACGTAAAAAGTGGGAATTACCAAACATGTGGTAACGAGAAGCTTCGACACTGCTATGTGGCTTCGCTATGGTGCTCGCCACCACACCAAGGATGTTTTGCAATTGTCAATAATTCGTGTCATCTCGCCACCCACACGAGTCAAATAAGGACAAAATGAAAATATCCGTTGTTTCAGTTTTAAATTGTGGGTGGTGAGGCACAAATGTGAGGAGATAGAGTGAGTTATGAGTGATGGAGTTTCTTTTGAGTCGGGAGTGAATGCTGATGTGGCAGGGTTTTGTGGCGGACCAATGAGTAGGTTACTCATATCACAACTCCATAACTCTCAATATGATTGATATTATCTTTTACCACATCAATCAATCCTCATTTCACGCGTATCTATTATCCCATCGAACTCGTTTTTTTTTTAGTATCTGTTGTAAATGACCCGAGGTCGGACATTGGATCGCCTCCCTAACAGCGGTCTTCCCTCTCTACAAGAGAGCAACGAACGGCATCCTCTGGTTTTGGTCGATAATGCGATCCGATGAATATGGGTAAAAAATTAGCAGTTGGATAAGAGTTTTTAACATTGGGGATGTTTGTTTCAAATAAAATTAAATACCATTTTTTCTCCTATAAATATCGCTTTTTTTTCTCTTTTTTACAACTATTGTTTTATCCTTTTTAAAAGTCGATATTACATAAATATATTTTTTACTTTTGTAATTACATCAACGTTTTTTTAAAACTCGGTGTTATTACATCAATATCCTTCTCACTTTTTAAATAAGACATATATGTCCAAAAAAATCAATTAAATTATAATTATATTGATTTTAAGTTATAAAACTATTATTTATCTCTTATATTTTTTCTTTGAACGACGGATTTATTAAAAACTAGCAAGATGATAGAAGAGAATTACAAGCAAAGGGTACAAGGATTTTTCATCAAAGTAACCCATTTATTTTAGAATTACAACGATTTAAAACTCAAATAAAAAGAAATTTGAAACCAAGTTTATCAAAATAAAAACTAAGTGGATCGTAGAGACCAAAATGCAACTGATTCTTAATAATGCGCCAAATTAACTCACACTTCGATAACGATAACATTTCCAAAATCTATTTCAATCGCTTAGAAAGCTAGTAGAGGGAATTAAAGTCATAGAAAGCCAATCAGTATATTAGGCTAAATTCAATGTCCTCCAAGTCTCACCAACACATAAGTTTTGCTTATTAATTGACGGGCCTTAGGACTGGAAAAGAAGATACAGAACCGGATTCCACAGAGGCTTGTCAAATGAGGTGCAAACAATAGTCGAATTAGTTTATATCTTACTTTCAATAATGATCATATTGTTTATATATTCATTAGTGGAACTCTCGAACAACGAAAAAATATTGATGTTGTAATTACTAATATGGAGTGAATATAAATATGAAGGAACATGTTGCTCATATATATTTATTTATTCATATGATACTTTTAGCCTCGAGTGATGAGAGAACATGGTGATTTTTTTGGACATATATGAGAATTTAAAAAGTCTTTAAGATGGATATTATTGATTCGTTTTTACTAAAGTTTGTGTAATATATTGATTGATATTACAAAAGTTTATGATGCTTAATGATCGATTATAAAACTGTTATAGATATTGATGTTTATATTGTAAACTTTAATAAGGTAACATAATGTATGTAATTGCCCCAAATATTTTATATCTGACAATATTCCCTATAAATTAAAACAACCAATATCCGTTTTGTTAATAAAATCGCGTCATCCATTAATACTAATTTAATATTTTGAATATTTTTAAGTACCGATTATTCATCGCTATTATATTTATCGTTTGCAAAATCATATGTTGAAATTTATCATGTACTGTTATAAATTTCTATCATTTGAAAAACATTTTATAGTCATTTTATAATGATTACATGATTTTTCATTAAGATATTATTTGTATAACTAGATTATAAAGCATATTTTGTTGAAACCTAATAATAAAAATACTATTATGTCTTCAAATTTATAAGATCTGAAAAATAAACTGTTCATGATAAACATAATTGTTTGATGCTTTTTTTTCTTTTCTATTTTTAAGGGTGTATGTAACCATAGTATTTTTAGTTTTATATGGATGGGGAATTATCCTAAATTACAAGAGTAGAAGTTAACCATTCGGGGCATTTTGGTCTTTTGGTATGGGAGGTTTTTTTACCCTCTAGGCAAGGTTCATGTTCGAGTCTATGTATAGAGCGAGATAGGTGTTTCCTCCCGCTGTGCGTAAAGGGAAAGGGTGCCATTGCTTATGGGATGGGACCCTAACCTGGTTAACCTGGTTGTGTGGGCTCGCTACGCCTTCTGGGCTAGGGGCCATGTAGCCACAAATTGCCGTTCAAAAAAAAAAAAAACAAGAGAAGAAGATAAGTTAGGGTGCGTTTGGTTTGCTAATGGGTTTAGAATCGGATTTGGATTTAATATAGAATGAAAGAAATGTATGAGAGAGAAAATGTAAAAATTTGTTTGTTATATGTGTTTTATTTGATTAGAATTAAATTTTATATAGTATTAAAAGTAACAAAAAAAAAATATGTTCGGTGGAGAAAGAGAGTGGCCCATATTGTCATATAAAAACTAATGAAATCCCACCCATTTGATGAGGAATGAAGTAATGAAATTGTATCATTACTTTAAATGTGCACATTTAAACCAAACAACAAAGATCAAGAATCATTTCATTACTTGAGGTTCCAAATAAACAGCCCCTTAGTATTGATCGGGAAGGAATGAACTAGTAATCCATTTAAGATGACTCTACCCCATAAAAAGTCAAAGGGAAGAGAGGGGGGGGGGGAGGAACTAAAGTTTGAAATATATTTTTGAAGCATAACTAATATATTAAACTCGATTAAACTTCCCTATCTATATTTAATAGTATACAATTTAAATAGAACATCTTAAAAAAACGCGGACTATTAATTTAGGACGGAGGGAGTAGATAATTAGACAATTGATTATCAAATAAGAGAACAAATAAAAGAAGAAATCAATTATTTAAGGAGTTTTTGATTAAACCAATGAGAGCTTGATTTTGACACATAAACGAAATATAGCATTCATGTTAGTCAATAAAAGTTAAAAGTGGCTTCAATTTGATCACACTCATAAAAAATCCATCAAGCAAAATGAATATATGTATAAAAACACATCTGCGAATATTGCAAAAAACGAGTATTTAATAAAACTTTAGTTGTTACATATTAAATATTTTACATGGACTTAAGTAAACCTAGTTTTCATGTTCTTAATAACTTTATAAATTTATTAAATAACCTTATACTATTTAAAAGATGGAGTATATATTTTGTTGTTATTTATAAATATTATTATCATTATATATTGACTAAATGTACATGCACGGAATTATTAATATCAAAATGGAAGCACGTGTTATTGTGATATCTAAATTAATATATATGATTGTACATATACGAACGACTTGTGTTGGTCTTCTTTATAAGATTAAGTAACAATATCTGGAATTTTTTTTACTATTAGCATTAAACAACAACTCATATTATTCCTTGTTATAAGTCTAACCTGTGCATACACTCGTTTAAAAATTAAATACGGCTAAAATTATTATTAAAAGTAATATAAATATCAAAATAAAGACATAGATATACGGGTTACGATGTGATGAAAATAAATACACGAAATTGTACATATAACACTCACCCATATATATTCAGCTTTGGGTTTAGGGTTTACGTGCTATTAAGCACACATAATGTCTTGTAACATGATATGAATAGTTTAATTTAAACGACAAAAACGTTAACACTATGCTAGTTAAACAAATTCATATCATCCGCCCAGCAAAAATCTATACAAAATATTAATCGATATTAATAAATAATAAAAATATATGCATAAACCGCTCACGCACGGGTATTCTAAGTATATAAGTTTAAAAGATTTTACTTAATTTTATAGAAAAATATTATTTATGAACACACATAAAACTAGTACATTTTATAACAATTAACAAAATATTTTTACTTAATTTTATAGAAAAATATTATTTATGAACGCACATAAAACTAGTACATTTTATAACAATTAACAAAATATTTTCATGAAACAATTATGATAATATATCTATGTGTGTTACTATTGGTACCCCTATTACCCGTTTCTCTTTTATTCACTAGAGTCATGAGATATGTGTAAAACTTGTTTCTTCGTGGATGAATTTATTGTTCTCTTCTGGGTAGATTGTTATTCGTTGTTTACTGTCTATCTTATTAACTAAACGATTACCTGCGCATAAGAGTGATAGTGTATAGTAGCATCAATTTATGTGTTTTTTATGTACATATGGTTGCGGTGTAAGTGAGATTAAAGAAAGTTAGTGGGTTAAATTCTAAATAAGCATTTTAATATTTAATAAATTACATTACTTTTTTACATATGGCTATTTTATTCTAACAACATTACTATTTTAAAAAAATTTAAACTTTAAGCAAATGTGTTTTCTCACGATAGATTAGTTACAATTTCTTTTACGAACTTGTGTTACTCTTTTTGACAATCTCTTGATATTTTCTTCTGTGTTTTTTTAGTCCTATACTAATACTTTTCACTAAAATAGAAAGAAAAAAAAGTAATATATCATACACCATCTATACTAATCTGGATAATAATCATCAACGAATTTCTTGATGAATCTTCGTTTTTCATAGATTGATTCATCAAGGTATTAAGCGTTGGATTTTTTTTATAAATCTCTTGCTATGTCCTCATAAATAAATTTTGATACTACATCCTTATTCGTTGTAGTTTGGACAGGCTGTGACCGTACGTATTCATTTGAGTTGTTCTATCTTAAATTCTTGATAGTAATTTGTTCGTTCAAGTCTTAATATGCTTATAACCGTATCTTTATGATTGTTGTCTTCTTTTTTCTATTAATCGATGTTGATATTTGTTGATTCAGTGTATTTTTTTTGGCTATTCATTGGCATGTTTTTACTGTTGAAAGTGATGATCTTGTGATGGTTACAAGTTATCCTAAATTAATGTCTTGATTATTTTTGTGTCTTTTAGTATATTAACTTGTTGAATATTTGTTTAGGTTTTGTTGTCTATATAATGAATAATATCATATTTCAATAAGCATGAATAAAGTGATAATGATTCTCAATACATAAGTCTTGTTTGTGTCATATAATTTCGAACGTTTGTGGTATCAGAGCCAAGCCAGGTTGCAACATTGGTTTCCCCACTAAATGGCGTAAAACAACACATCAGTCAATGTCTCTTAACCACAGATTCCTATTTTCAAAGGTGACTCGTACTTAATTATCAAGATCTTTGGGACTTTGTCTAGAGTGGCTAAACAGAAGAAGAAGAAACTCAAACAATGCTCCACATAAAGAGAATATAAAGAAAGATGCAAAAGAGTTAGTTTTTTTTATCCAAGAAGCAGTTTACGAGGCACCATCTTCAAAACATGTGTGTGACACCTTAAAAACTAAGTACCAAGGCTCTACCAAGGCAATTTTAATGAAGCTTCAATCCCTACATAGGAATTTTAAAACAAGTATAAAAAATGTTGTATATTAGGAATAAACTTAAACAAAGGTTAGATGATAACCAAAGATTTGACATTTAAAGTATATATAAATAATATATATAAATAAGGAAAATCAATAATTATAATTCAATTATAGTACGATAAGTATTCCGAAAGATTCAAATCAATTGCTTTTGACCAAAGCAATATCAAAAATCCCCCGGGTCGTCTCCAATAATCGTCGAATTGTTGTAGAAAGAAAGAATTCGACGATATCAAGACTCCCCCTTGATGTATGCTCCCTCTCGTTTGGGGCACCAAGGGATCGATCTTACGAAAATTTGTTTCCTACAAAACAAAGTTAGAGGTACAAGTGCAAGACAAGATATTCCCAACTAGTAGCACTATAGCAATTCATGCAAGTTAAATCATAAAGTAGTTTCATTATTACTTAATAAGCTCATACAAGAAGCATTGATTGCAATTAAAGCTAAATAAGAGATAAGATAAATTCATACTATAATGGTATAAATTATTACAAGATAAAGTAGATAAGCATAAAGTAAAGACATATTAAGGCATAGAGCTACACTAGTGGATTCTTGAAATGTAGAAGATGCCATAATCAAAAGATGGACGATCGATTACTTAGATAGATTAATCATATGAGAATGATTAATTGAAGAAGGAAAAAGATGAGGTTGGTGCCACATGATTTGGAGGAGTACAAGTTTGAGGTATGAGATGGGTGAGAAGAAATTGAATGAAGTTGTGTCATTTCTCAAGTAGTGGAATTGATGTCTAGAATATTTGCAACAATGACAAAAGCTTGAGTGAAATTCAACTTGAGCATGAGAAGGAGGATGAATTGGTTATGGTGGTGGTGAAGGTGGTACATGAATGTAGGCATTGGATGGGTTAGTGTGTGAATCAAGAATGGTGGATATGTTGTAAAGTTGGTTAATCATTTGATCTCTTAGTGGATTATAGGATGGTGGTGAAGGAGATTGAAGATGGGCTCTTAGAGGAAATAGAGGTGAGTCATTTTAGGAAGGAGGTGATGATTTTGGAGTGGGTGTCTTGCGCTTCCATACTTGTCTTTCCGACATTCTTGGTTTTCTAGAGAAGTTTAGATGGTGGTTTCAGCAAGACATTGATGGTGAGAGTGAAGATGATAAGGAGAGGAAGTTGGTGATGGTGAATGAAAAAGAATGGATGAGTTAAATAATTGAAGTAGTGTTAGAAAGTGGTAAAGCATGGTTTGAGTGATAAAAGATTCAAGAGGTAGTTTGGCTAAACAACGAAATTCCAGCATGAGGCTATGTATAGCAGGGTCAAAGATACAGAAAAATAGGTAAACTTAAAAATTTCTTTCCCTCTTGTTTGCGGTCCCATATTGTTGGGCGGTCCCATATATATTGAGGGGTCATCGGCTCTTTCTGGGGGCCGTTTTCTGGAGAGAGCAAGATTTTCCAGCTTTTCCTTTTTCTAGTGTCCAGTGATTTTAGCATCTTCCAGATTCAAGAATCAACTAATTTAAGCAAGAATATAGAGTCCTAAATTAAGATGCAAATCATTTAGCATATAGTAGTATGATACGCATGTCATAATTCCCAAAGATTAGTTCACGTAGAGAGTTGATAGGATGATAAAATTGAAAAGATCATCCAAGTCACATGCAATAGTCTTTTACCATTCTTAGTCCTAATGAGTGAATTAAAAGGTTAAGGCATAATGTACTAGATCATATAAATAAGAATAAAGATCTTTAATTGTTTTGCAAACATGTTTACTTTTGTTTTCCACTCATCATGTCCGTGAGAGCTTTTCCAATTGACCTTAACCCTTCCCGATTAGCATCTCGTTGTTGAGCTTGAAGGTTTATAGTTTCAAAGAGATAGGTGTTCAAGTGTGGAATTTCATGAGGAGGGTTTTGACGGATTCTAGTGACGACATTAGACGACGAGGAGATGTTTTAAGAAGGAGATGAAGAGTTGGAATGAAATGATTCTTCATTATTTTCATTAACACTATCATCTAACGGACGAGATGAGGATGGATGATTTAGAGTGGTGGAAGAGGAGCTAGCATTTGAATCACGAGGTCTTTTCTTGCCAAGATCCGATCGCGTCTTTCGCTCATAATGAGGAGCGAGGGGATGCATGACTCGATTATGTGAGAGGTAGTGATCAATTGCTAAGTCAGGAAAGATGGACACAACATGTTTGAACAATCTAGTCAAAAGCATTCCATAAGGTAAGAGTTTCTTAGGTTTGTTTCTAGCCTTTTCCATTCTTTTGAGAATGAAAAATGCTAGAATGTATGGAGTGGAGGTTTCAATGCAATAAATCATATGACAAAGACAAGCGGAGACATGATCATGATGACCTCCTAAACAAATGACATTTTTACAAATGATATCAACCCATGGTTTCATATGAGGTTGAATTTTGCGGGTTAAAATTTCGTTTTTATCTACGACAGTGGTTTTCTTGTTTTTGGTATGAGTAACTTGACCTTGTCGAGGAACTTGAATAAGAGATTTGACGACATTTGGAGAGGGAGGAGTGGTTTTATAACGACCTTTACTCGAAACACTTATTGACAAGTAGTCGAGTGACCACATGTCGGTGTGTGACACTTGACCTTTGAAAGGAATCTTCAAGATTTGACCGAATTCCTCTAGTGTAAGAGAGAATGACTTATTTTATATGACAAAATTAACCACAAAATGACCCATGGAGTTATAGTCAAACGTGAGTTGACTCTAAAACTCAAGAATAAAACGAGGAACAATTTGTTCGTTTATGTTCAACAGACAATCAAAACCAATTAATCCAAACTTGGCATGGATATGACTCATGTTCCAAAGTTTTAACTCACAACCATACCCTCGTGAAAGTACCATTTTTCAAGACTTGCAATGGTGTTTCTTAATGGTTGATTGAATTCATTTGATATGAGTGGGATGTAATTACGGGTATTTTGGTGGTCTAATCCGGTGATTCAAGGCATTGTCACTTAAAAATATAAAAATAGAGTTATGTTTTATAGTCTTTTACTTGTAACATTTTATTCACAATGTTTCTAGTGTGTGCCTAAATGTGACAAATGTGAAGTAACGATTAACTCGACCTAAAAATAAAATCCTAAGAGTTAATCTAAACGCTACTTAATTTGATTTTGCTCATCCAAACATGTCGAAAAATACATATGAATTATGTATCTCGAATATTGTTCATGAGATCGTTATGCATGTGTTTGAAAACGTTTTTAAGTTGTATTAACAATGCATAACAACAATTTGATTTTGTTCCTAACGTGAGTTTGAAAATAAAATTGGGGTTTTGGTTCGAAATCAATTTTCGACAAACTCACTAGTGTATGTAAATCCTATGTCTAAGGGAAGCATATTAGTTATACATTATATCCTAGTAGTCCTAATTGTACAAAATTGAAATAAAAAATAAAAATCCCCAATTTCAATTTTTTGTGTTCATCATGAACCCTAGACTCAAATTGAAACAAAATAGATGAAATGACTTACAATTGATTATCTTTGTGATGTTAGGGATGATTATTAGTGATGATTTGATCTTCAATTAGTGTTTTGGTGGTTGATTTTGAGTTTTAGGTTGTTTTGTTTCGTGTTCGTCGCACCAGCAAGAGGAAGGGGGTGTTTGTTTTTTAGTTTTGAATTTTTTTGACTAAGTATATATTTTTGGTGTCTGCTGGTGGCGGTCCCATATCGATCAAGGGGCTGCTTGAAAAAGATTAGGGGCCGCCTGAGATATGAGAGCCGCCCGTATTGTGGAATTTTGGACTTTTAAATTTTGACACGAATTTGCTAGGAAGAGTGACTAATTAATTTGCATTACGCGAATTAAAAATATCTAACTAGCTTCGGATGAAGTAGTTAAATTGTCACGACACGAAATGGAACGCGGACTAGAATTGAGACAGAAGAAAGAGAAGCGGACTAATACGATTTATGGAATGTGTTCCATCATTCCTAAACCAAGACGTAGATAGTTAAACGATTCACGTTTAAGGGGTTTAGTAAGAATGTCGACTATGTTGTCGACGGACGGCACTTTCTCGATTGAGATATTCATTTCTGGACATTATCACGAAGAAAGTGATGACGAATTTCGATATGTTTGGTTCGAGAATGTTGCACCGGGTTTTTTCTAATGTCAATCGCGCCTTTATTGTCGTACATGATCGGGACGTCGCCGATTCGAACGTCGTAGTCGATAAGAGCTTGTTTCATCCATAGTACTTGTTGACATGCCTTTCCAGCGCTTATGTATACGGCTTCGGTAGTGGATATAGCAAGAGCGGTTTGTTTTTTCGAGAACCAAGATGTCAAACAACATCCCACGAACGTACAAATACTGCAAGTGCTCTTTCGGTCCACATAATCTCCCACATGATCAGAGTCGGCATTACTACTATTTCTATGCCGGTCCCCTTAAGATACCATAATCCTAAGTGCGTAGTGCCTTTAATGTATCAGAAGATACGCTTAACCGCTTCAAGGTGAGAGGTTTTGGGAGCGTCTTGGAAGCAGGCACAAAGGCAGACACTAAACATGATATCGGGCCTACTTTCCGTTAGGTATAATAAACTACCTATCATGCCTCGATACTTGGTACTATCTATCGACTCACACTCTTCGTCCTTCGTGAGTTTAGCATCAGAGGACATGGGGGTTTTCATTAGTTTAGATTCTTCTAAGCCAAATTTCTTAAGCATTTCTTTAATATATTTAGATTGATTAAAGAAAATACCATCTTCCATTTGTTTTATTTGTAATCCAAGGAAGAAGTTAAGTTCAACCATCATGCTCATCTCGAACTCATCATGCATGATGTTGGCAAATTCATCACACATGTCTTAACAAGTCGAGCCGAATATAATGTCGTCAACATATATTTGAACGATGAAAATGAGTTTAACTTTTTCTCTTGTAAAAAGTGTGTTATCCTAACATTCCCATTTGAATTCATGTTTTAAGAAAAGCTTTAATTATCATACCAAGCTTTGGGTGCTTGTTTAAGACCATATAAAGCTTTCTTAAGTTTATAAACATGATTCCTTTTTTTCAAAGTCAAATGAATCCTAGAGGGTTGTGCCCCTTATACCTCTCATATGATAAACCTTCAGAATGCACTTTTTTTAACAATCCTTTGGAATAGCTTAAAATCTAAAGCGCAAGCATAAGCTAATAGTATTCCTAATTGACTCAAGTCTAGCAATTGGGGGGCATAAGATTCCATCATAAGTCGTGCCCCTCTTATTGATATTAGCCTTGAGCCATCTAACCTAAGCCCTATTTCGAGAAACAATACATACTTGTCTAACTTTATTTTTAAACACCCACATAGTTCCTATGATTGGGTCATATTTCCTAGGTTTGGAACAAACTCTCAAACGTCGTTAGCCATGAATGTTGATTTAATTCTTCTTGCATACGACTATCAACTATCAACTGTTAAGGCTTCAATCACTATTCTTAGTTCTATAGTTGATATAAAATAAAAGGAAGTGTACTTTGGTTTTGGCTTGTGATCTAAGGTTCTTTGGTTAAGCTTCCTATGACATTTCTAAATGATGGTTCCTAGATTCTTAATATTGACGATTTCGTCAATCCTCTAAGTTTCTTCCTCAATGTTCATTTTCTAGTTTTTTTCGGTACCCTATTTAATTGCTCTCTTCATCTAAGTCATAAATCCACAAAGGTGAATGTCTAGAGGGTGGAGGAGTTTCATCGAATCACATAGTGATTCTTCGACTTTCCTAGGATGTTTATTAAGGAAATTTAAGGCTTTAACTATTTTGGCAGTAACCTAAAAAACACCTTCGTATACTTTGGGTCAAACTTTGTAAGGTAGTCGATTATGGTTGAAAATGAAGTCACCTTGCTTCCAAACACTCTAAAGTAATCAGAGTAGGTTTTCCTATCCTCTCAAGAGTTCGTAAGGTGTTTTTCCTAATATGGCTCAAATTAGGATTCGTTGAGAATGTATGTTGAAATATCTACTCAACTGCGTTACAACCAAAACTTCGGTAACGATTGCTAATTAACATAGTCCTTACTCATTTCTTGAAGTGTCCTATTTTCCTTTCAACACGGCTATTTGATTGAAGGATTGCGTGGCTGAAAGTTATGTGTAAATTCCCTTGGTATGTACAAAACTCTCCAAATTGTATCTCATTATAATCAAATAAATAACCATTTTAGCTTCATTATTTTTCGCAAGTCTCTTTTTAAGATCATCACTTTGTTTTTCAAAAGGGATAACCTCATCTAATTTGGTTTTCGGATTTTGTTGAATAGGTTGAAAATCACCGTTAGTAATAACATGCCAAAGATCAAGATCTTTTGATTTAACATATGTCTCGAATCTATTTTTCCAATAAATAAAACTATCACTTTCAAAAAGTGGTGGTCTTTGCATGGATTGCCCTTCTAGATATTTGTCGGAATCCATAGATCGATCCAAGCTTTAAAATACAATATATTTTAAAAATCTTGAGTGACCTTGGCTTCTGATACCAATTGTGGAAACTAGAAGGGGGGTTGAATAGTTTACAGGTTCGTTTTACGTTTTAAAAGTTTGCTTTCAAAATACTTAGATTCGAGTTGTATGTTCAACCAATCAACAATATGAATCAACAATGTAAATATCTAAACTAATACTAAATAACAATCACAACAATATAAAGAGATGAGAGAAGGAACAATCAAACCAAGACACCAAGATTTATAGTGGTTCGGCTACGAAGCTCTTCTTCGCCCTACTCCACTCCCCGAGTATCCTACTCGATATTTCACTATGTCAACAAGCTCCCTTCAGGCGGAGAAAACCGTTTACACGTCGCTTACGTTGTTTTCTGACACTAAGCTAAATGTCGAGTCCTAATCTTAGCTAGAACCAATCTACCACTTCACAAACACTATACACTCATAAGATCTATACTATCGGATTTACACACAATCCGAATCACACAATTACACAAGATAATTACAATAGAGATTTGATACTTAGAAGAAGAGAGGAGAGATCAATAAATAACAATTCGTTTCTTGACGAATACGAATGTTCTTCTCTTGCTCTTGATAGAGAGGAGAGATGAGAAGAAGAGATTAGATCACTTAAAACAAGATCAAAGGATGTTAGTGATCAAGAGATTTAGAGAGAGAAAGAAGGATTTTAGAGAGAGAAAGTTATCTAAAAAATTCGTGTAGAGAGGTGTGTTTTTCAGCTGGGAATGGAGCAGTATTTATAGGCAGGAAAACTCAACGGTCACTGCAGGCGGTCCCGGCGGTTTCAGATATATCTGGGGGCCGCCAGACCTATAAGGGGGCCGCCCTGTAGACTACGCTCCTGTTTTTGTCTTTTTTTGTGAGGAATGTTGTATCTGTTATGGAACCCTCCATTTTGGGAGAAAATTTTGAATTTCAAATTTAAGTTTTAAATAAAACTTTTCTATTAATTAGAAAATATTTTGTATAATTATTTTTGTGAAAATACTTTTGTAAAAATGTGATTGTTAAGAGAAAAATATTTTCTTGATCACTAATCATGCTTAACGATTTGTTTGTCCATACCTTAAATGATTACTAATCTTAGAAATGGAATTTTACGATTAATAATTTGTAAACGTTTATTTTTATCGTAAACGTTTTCACATTTTCTTATTATCAAAACATTGAGAGGTCGAAAAATATAAATAACGTTTTTTGACATTATTTGTATTAACATCTTTGTTTCTGTTAAATAGCATCAAAATCTTATGATACAAATTATATTCATATCTTTTTTTCCGTTAAACCTCGACATAAATCAATCTTACATTTACAACATTGGGAGCGCTAAAATTTGGAGGCCTTGTGCGGTTGAGCACCATGCACACCCTCAAATCCGGCCATGCACTAAGCGTTGCAAAAAACAAAATTTAAAGAACTCGAGCTCACCTGCAGATTTGCAACTTTGAATCAAGGGGGTGTGTTGAAAGTATGATTCAAAGTGATTATCTTCTAATGGTTACAAGTTATCCTAAATTAATGTCTTAATTACTTTTGTGTCTTATAGTATTTCAACTTTTGTAGGTTGAATATGTTTTGTTGCGTATATAATGGCTAGTATCCTATTTCAATAAAAATAAATAAAGTGATAATCATTCTCAATACAAAGTCTTGTTTCTGTCATATAATTTCCAACATTTAGTTTTTTTTCTTTTCTTTTTTTAATTTTTATTATATTTTTCGGTGTATTTGGAAAGATAGTATTTCAGTCTCGCTCTGCATGATAATTCTAAAATATTTCTCACCGGATTTATATCTTATGTGAATGTACCTAGCTAAAACATGGTAGTATGCAAATTGTAGCCAATAGAAGTATTTTTGATTATTTCAGATGGTATATATGTTTAGGAAAGATACTTAGCTAATCGCTGAAAGCACTACGTGTTTTGACGAATGTTTTAAAGAGTGGATCAAGCTACTATATTGGGTAATGACACTTTTTTATTAAATTTTTGTGTTAGAAAATGTCAATAGTATGTTGTTAAACCTCTTCTTAGTCTGATACGGTCTTACTGGCGCTCTTTTATGTCTAGGTGAAACACATGTATACGCGTTTGCGGTTTCACTCGTGACTCTTTCTCATACATATTGTTGACTTCTAGTGACCCTATTCCTATCTGTCACAAAAAAATAAACTGTATTTATCTAGTGCATGAAAGACTGATCTGATTTTGTATTATTATCAGTATCACCCAACATTCCTCTAATGAGGGTATAATGCTTTGATGTTTAAACATTCTGATTGAGACGACTCTTTTGTGAAATTCTCTTTTTAATTTGCAGGAAAAAATACAAGCAGGACACGAACTATGACAATAATAATTGTTCTTGTAATAGTAAGTGTCCTTATAATAATCACCTCGATTTGTATTTTCATAAGATTGAGGAAAAAACAGCAGCAAACACCGCCGGTGGAAAATACAGAGAGTAAGTTTAACATTTGCAGCTTAATTAACATTAATGTTTTAAGGAGTGACTCAGCTACAATAGATACAATAGTTGGTCAGTCCAATAACTTCTAAATCTCTCTTTATCTACCAGCTGAAACTATGGATATCGGAACTGCTGAGTCTTTGCAATATAGCTTTAGTCTAGTCAAATCTGCAACAAATGACTTCGCTGAAGACAATAAGCTGGGACAAGGCGGGTTTGGAGCTGTTTACAAGGTATAAACAGATAGATCTAACCAGTTATATGCCAAATATGAGAATATTGATGTAGCTTAAATATTTGTGTATGTTATAATATGATATTTAGGGTAAACTTGGAGATGGACAAGAGATAGCGGTAAAGAGGCTAGCGAAGGATTCTGGGCAAGGTGACTTAGAATTTAAAAATGAGGTTTTGCTTGTTGCGAAACTTCAACACCGCAATTTAGTTAGGTTCCTGGGTTTCAGCATTGAAGGAAGCGAACGACTTCTCATTTACGAGTTCTTGCCAAATGCAAGTCTTGATCAGTTTATATTTGGTATGTTACTAAGACCACCTCTTCTCGACCTCACATATCACACCAAATAAAGGACGTAATTAGTAAATAACACATATTTCACAATTCTGGGGACCAAGTGCAAGCCTTGATTGGTTTAACTTATTTATAGACGGCTCAACCACTAAAAAAAGGTAATCGAGTGCCGGCTCAACCACTAAAAAAAGGACAGTGAAAAATATAGACGGGGTTCCATAACTTTAAAATCTTTCTACCTATTTATCGTAATGGTACCAGCCAACTATTGTAACTTTTATGTTAAATTAGCTCTAAGAAATTGTTAAGTATATGTGTCATCTATAAACTTTAGATATATAAATGATGATAATAAAACAATATCTGCAAGTTTATAGTATCATTACAGTATATTGTGGAATTATCATTATATATAACTTAAATAAACACTTTACTTGATGGTGATATCGTAATAAAAGAAGTCCTTAACAACGGCTCAGAAGAGTAATAAATTTTGGCAGCACTTTTAGACGTGGAAGTTACTGAGTTTTTATAGTTTTAATTAACCACACTATTAACTTTTAGTCGTGGAAGTTCTTGTTGTATTTAATATATTATGATTCTAATGGTCTTCGTAGATCCCAGTAAACGTACACTTCTCGATTGGGAAAAACGCTATAGGATCATCAAAGGCATTGCAAAGGGACTCTTATACCTTCATGAAGATTCTCGTCTAAGGATTATTCATCGGGATATGAAAGCTAGCAATGTATTGTTAGATGCTGAGATGAACCCTAAAATTGCAGATTTTGGCATGGCAAGATTGTTTAATCCCGAGGAAACTCAAGCAGACACAAATAGAATTGTTGGAACCTAGTAAGTGTGGTTCTATAATTTTATCAGGTGTTGAAGTATTTTATTTTCTCCTATACTCAAATATTGTCTCTGCTCAAACCTTTGGGTGTCTTCTTCTATACAGTGGTTATATGGCACCCGAATATGCCATGCACGGGCAATTCTCAGTAAAATCTGATGTATTTAGCTTTGGGGTGTTGGTGTTGGAGATGGTAACAGGTCAAAAGAATTCGTGTTTTCGAAATGGAGAGGGCATAGAAGACCTTCTCAGCTTTGTAAGTATCAACTAGAAGATCATTTGATCATAAATACTTCTTAGCTATAACTGTAAAATGGTAAACAGCTTTGGGGAGAACTATGTCATGACGAATGCTTCTATACATTCATACCAAAAAATGTGCATGCTGTATACCAGCTAGGACGAGAAAATCTCCACACCTTTGAATATCTTAAAATACAGCTTAATGTCGAACTTTCAATTTTGAGCATTTTTAATCTGACTATTATTGTGAAAACTTGAAAAATCATATATTCCTAGAAAATCCTCTTTAATGAAAATCTGATAATCCAATAATCTCATTCTTAAGAACTTATGACCTTATCAACTTGAGCATATAGCCTATTTGAGGTTATAAGCCGTAAACATTAAGCTTGTTGTTTCAATAAGCCCATAAACCAAGACAAATAAGCTAAACCAAACACCGCCTAAGACAATAATGACGGCTCATAATTTGTGAAAGCATTCCTTTGTCCATATAACTTTGATTGTTTTTTCTATATTTTAATAGATGGATTTGTTAATATCTTTTAGGCATGGAAAACATGGCGGAACGGTACACCATTAGATATAATAGATCCCACATTGAAGACAGGATCAGGTTCATTGCGCGACACCATTAGATGCATACATATTGGGTTATTATGCGTTCAAGAAAATGCTGCAGATAGGCCATCCATGGCTTCAGTTGTTCTTATGCTTAACAGATTTTCTCTCACGCTTCCAGTACCATCTGGGCCTGCGTTTTTCATGCATAGCAGCACTGATCCCGAAATGCCACTGTTTAGTGATTACACTTCGTCGACTGGTAGTAGTGGTCCCGGAAAGTATAAGCTATCAAAATCAAAATCAAGATCGTCACCGGTTTCTTTAAATGATGTTTCAATATCTGAGGTAGTTCCTAGATAGGTTTTGCGAAGGCACTCGATATGGTATATGATTTTAGAATCTTTATTGCTTTGGCCATAGAATGCAGTTACCTCCTAAACTTAATGATGCAAGTTATGTGGTGAACTTGTACACCGTGACAGCAAGTTTCTGTTTGTTCGTGTAGTATTTCTTTATGTTGTTTAGTACTATTCTTATATTTCTTCACCTCGAGTCAACATCGTAAGAATCCCAAAAATTGTTATAGTTAGCTGGTGATTACAGTACATGACAAATGGTTGTTTTGTTACTAATAGTCAAAAGCTAGATACAAGTTATGTTTGGCAAAACTAGTTGTAAGTTGTATTCATAGTAAGCTGTAAACTACAAGCTGTTTACATGAGCTACAAGCCGTATTTTTTTTCAATAAAAGTGTTTGGTAAATTAGCTTAACTTAACCATAAAATGTAAAATGACATAAAAGGACACATGTATAATTGTAAACAAATGTAAAACATAAAAACAATAAATTCATCATATTAATAATAATCATTGTGTTTTAAGACAACATGCGTGTAATAGTCATTGTCGACGTGCATTCTATATTGATGTAGAAGCATCATCCCGGATTCGTATAATCTCATTAGATGTTCTTTGAGGGACACTTTCAACGTATTTCGTTAAAAGAAATAATTTGTTTGTGTTCGTTTATTAAGACATTATATGGAAAAAATATATATAGATTCTAAAAATGTTTTGTTTGTGCTTTTTGTTTGAGTATACATGTTATCTAAAAATGTTTTGTTTGTGCTTTTTGTTTGAGTATAAATGTACAAAACAAGCATATTCATATTAAAAAAATGTTTTGTTTGTGCTTTTTGTTTGAGTATACATGCTATATAAATTTATAAGATTCATAATAAAATGGGTTAATTATTTTAAGATTTTCATATCATTTATATATGTTGGATGTAACAGTTGAGTCATACTAATATAGAAGCAATTTACAAAAGATACAATGCATATGTATCTTGCATGAATAATTAAAGGATATATAAGTAATTTATAAAATTTAAATGTTAGCAGCTCCATTAAAAATTTGAACGCTATATTTGATGGCTGTTTATTTTCAAGCTTTTTGTTATAACTAGTTGGTTACCCGCGCAGAGCGGCGGCAATAAAAAATTTACTAACTCAACTTTTTACGTAATTTCTTACCCGCTTAGTAATTTTGTTTCACAAATGTATGTGTTCGTTAGGGTTTCCCGTAACTTTCCCGCAACACCATATTAACATCATCATTCTCGCATGTAAAAAGACAACTCTCTTTCCGAAAGTATATAGTTTTAACATATCAAGTTTATATTTAATTAAGATTAAAGTTGTAAAAAAATATAAATCAACATAAAATAAACCGATTAAAATGTAAAAAAAAATTATAAAAATATATCAAAATGGATGTTGAATTAAAGAGCATAAAATTTTAAAAAATATGATGAAATTAGATCAAAATAAAATTAAATAGATAAAAAGATACTTCAATTTGAAAATAAAGGTGATTTTTTAATCAAAATGTGACACATGTTACTTTATGATGTGATTTTCAAAAATGAGATGGATGGCCAAGATTGCACCTCCTTATCTTAATTTTTAATGGGTCTCATATTATAAATGTTTTATATAGTAGTATAGATAAAAGCTAAGAGCTAATTTTCCAAACAAAACTTTTTTTTTGTTGGAGCTATTTTATGAAAACAAAAAGCTTGTATCTCTATAAAAGCTTCAAAAAAGCCTTTACCAAACAGACCCAAAGACCTGTTAGGGCTGAGCATTGAACCGTCGACCGGATTGGAACGAGAAACAAAATTGAACCGGATTGATCGGACCGGACCGAACATATTTCGATCCGGTCCTCGGTCCATGGTTTTCTTTACATTCGGTCCTTGGTTCGGTCGGGTTCAGTCTTACAAAAAACCCGGCGATTATGCTTTGTTGGACCAGATCGAAGACCGAACCAGACCGGACCGGACCGGACCATTTCGATCCGATCCTCGGTCCTGCGTTTTAGACAAATTTGGTTTCGGTCCGGTCTGATCTTAGTCCGTTAGGTTCGGTTTTCGTACCGTGATCACTCTTAAGACCTATTAATGACAAGGTTCGGGTTGTCACTTTTGTTGCTAGGACGGTCACATATTTGGTTAGAGAACAAGAATTTGGTTGCTTTTATGTTATCCTGTAACTAAAGTGGTCACTATGCTTGTTTTTAGTGGGAAAGGTTGTTGGTTAAAATTAAAACAACTTCCCCAATTTCCATCTCCTGCATTCATAATTTGTTTTTGTAGAACGTCACCTTTAAGTAGCTCATGATACTTATACCACAAAGTTTCTCGTATGTTATAAAGAAAACTTGAACATAAAACTATTTAATTAAGAGTTTTTCACATAACATAATGTATCATTGAAACGCATGCATAACCTTTAGTTGCATTTGTAATTTGTTTTTCCCCGATACCCGTCACTCAATCTATTGTAATACTTTCTTTTTAAGATTCACCTCTTCAAAATCCTACCAATCCTCCTTCTCCGCATCAACACAACATGTCCATACTCATTCGAAACTTATCCTCTTGTTGTCTTCAAATTTCGTATGCTTATTCACTGCGTATGTCTATTGACCAAGTCAAGCTAGACAGCTGTTTGCGTCCACCTCATCACAATATAAAATGAAATATAAAGGTGTGCGGAAAAAAATTTGAATGTATAATTCAAAACCGAATAACTTTCAAACTATTAGAATCTAAAAATATTTAACTATTAAGACTCAAATATATTTTAATAAATATTCTTTCAAGTTAATTTTAACATAATAGATTATATTTAATTAATTAAATAAAAAGTTAATTGCTTGAAAATGTATCAAATTTTTCACTTTTTTTATTTTGTCTAACCATCTTTTTTTTCTTATCATATCACTAAACTTTCAAATATCGAATTTTCTATGTATCAGTGACCTACTAAACATGCCAGTCCTACGCGTTTATTTTATTATTGCAAAGTTAGTCTTTTATACTAACGATCGTTTGTAATTATTAACACGTTTTTTATACACGGTTTTCTACATGGTTTATACACACATTTTTATACACGTGTTTTTTACAAGGTTTTATACACGGTTATATTCACACGTTTTTATACACGTTTCCATACATGTTTTTATACACCTCCCTAACACGTTTTTATACACACATTTTTATACACGTTTTTATATACACATTTTTATACACACGTTTTTATACACAAGTTGTTAGCCGTGTTTTTATGTAAAGTGATTGTCATTATTATTTCCGAGTCTTGTATAAGAAAAACGTAGTTTACGGGAATTCATTTAAGCTAATTGGGCCTAGGTGTCGGGCTTAAAGCCCATTTGTTTTAGGTTCGGCCCAAGATAAAGCCAAACGACCCATTTAGGGTCTTATCTTCATTTAAGTATAAATACCCCTTCCTAGCATGTTAGGAAGAGTGTTGCTTCTCATTTTCTCATAATAGAAGTCGTCATTTTCTTTCTTTTATTTCTCTCTCTAAACCCTCTTGCTAGTGTTACCACTTTTATCTATTTGCTTTCTCTGTGCTATTTATGTACGTTCAATAATAGACAGTCGTTTACGATTGTTGATAGGATTCCAGAGTTCTTTTATTCTCTCGTCTAAAACCCTCTTTCTCTCCCTAATAAGTAGGGGTGTTTTTTGAGGAGATTTTTCTTATTTTGTATGTCAAACGTGAAGAAACGATAACTAGACAATTGGTTATCGAAGAGCCAATGGGTTTTTTGGTGATTTTTTGTGTGCGTATATTTGGTTTGTGTTTGTGCTTAATAGCGTTTTTGGATTCGAACTCATCACAAAAAGATTTCATCTTTTTTGATTATTGTGTGTTGTTCCATACACCATAAAGTTTTGTTACTTTCTATATTTAACTATCATACATTTATATATAATAGGAGATACAATAATGCCACCTCATGCAACATAAATGCCACATAATCATCAAAGAATGCCACCTCATCCACAATTTAATCCATGTCATCACCTTTTAAAGACACCTAAGCATTTTTTTAATCCACATAGGTAGCCAAGAAATCCACCTAAGCATGTTTATGTGTCCACGTGTGCATTAATTTTGCCACGTATGCATGAGTGGAAATCCTAGAAATAAATTAGTGCTAAAAAGGCTTTGACAAGATTCGAACCTTGGTCTATGCACCCACAACATATGCATCTACCACTAGACCACAATGGTAGTTGTGGAATGTTTTTAAAAAACAAAATAGATAAGGTTTGAGTTTCAATCACTAAACCAAATTTAGTTTTAATTAAACACAATTCCACATAATCCGCATTTCCTAAAAAAACTCCCCTCCCCCACATTAAAAAACGCCTATCATTATTCAAATTGATCCTCCCGATTACATATACCATGTTTAAATCTCATACTTTTGGATGTGATTTTGTGTTTTAGGAAATCACGGATGGTTTCAAACCCACAATATTATCTCTAATCAGTTACGATAATCACTCTCAAAAAAACCAATAATTCGATCCCTTTAAACAATGAAACAATTCATTATTGAAATTATTCAAGTATGTTTAAACATATCAATTCATCAACTTAGACCAGGTGTGTGAACTCTTCATTAAAAAAACAAATTGATTGATTTGTCTGATTGGAGGTTTAAGTATTTTTATCTTTGTTTGATTTATTTGAGTATTTTTATTATGATAACGTATTTATAAGATTACCAATAGGTTGCTATGCTTATTATTATGATGTGTTTTCATTGTTTGATTGCTTCTTTTATTCACAGTAGGTCATAATGATTATATAAGTTTCATGTTTTTTTGTTGTGTTGTGACATGTTGAAGTCGTATACAGCATATAAGTATATTAGAATTTGATGCCATGCTTTATATTTGAAGTCTAGGTAGAGTTTAACTTAAAAACATCATTTGTTGTGTATGTTTACAGGTTTTATGATCCGGCTAATAATCTTTTTGGGATTAAGGGAGTGTTTGGCTAAGCTTATTTTGGGATAGAAGGTCCCATAAAAAGGTATCTTATATTTCATTGTAACACACTTTAGTTAAAGGCTTCATATGCAACCACTTGTGATATGCTTGCGTTTTGAATATAAAGGGTGTGTGGATGCATGATATGCGAGTAGTTATTGTGATTTAAAGAAAAGCCATTAGTACGAACTACTTAAGCTATGTCATTTTATCTAATGATAGGTGATATTTATTACACAAGTACTATTTTTTGACAACAAAAAGTATCAAACAAACTGCCCTGTTTTGCCAGCCAAATCATCAACCAAGCTGCCCATTTTTATATCAAACATCAACCAAACAACCTATTTTTGACATCTAAAGTAGTACAACCAAATTACCCCTGTGTTAGACAGAAAAAAAGCAACCATACAACCCATTTTAACAGCAAAAAGAGCAACTAAACAACTCAGTTTAACATCAAAAAGAGCAACTAAACAACCTTTTAGTTACTTACTAAAACTAAGAGTCAATTATGTGTTAACTTGCACTAATTACCGTGAATCTGTGTATTGTTACTGAAACTAAGATATTAAACCTTCTTCCTCATTTGATGGTGACGTTCTTCAAGTATTATAGTGACTTTACTACCATGGACATGTAAGATATGACATTAGCCCTTTTCATTTAACGTCTTATTAATTACACTCTATTGTGAAATACATGCTCATTTTAGGCCCTTTTGGTGTTTGAGATTGGTTATTGAAAGTTTAAACTATGTAACGTTTATTTTCTTATTGCATTTTGATTAATAGTTAAGTAGTTGTGAGAGTGTTCGAATTGGCTGATGTAAACTGTCTATCTAAATATTTAAGGTTGAGTTGGTTATTTCAGACTGCTATTAATTTTCAAAAAGCATTAGCATTTTTAGTTTTTATGATCTCGGCACAATTTATTTCTAGTGTGTACTGACTTTTTTTATTTGTTAATGATTTTATCAGGTTTCTAGAGCCGAGATTCTTTTGTGGGGGGTTCTCAAGTTACAAGTGTCCGAATAGATGATTTAACTGGCTTAAATGCGTAACTTAGTTGCTTAACCCTCAGGTACGCTAATTTTGATTTTGAACTTGATAAATGGGTTAACTTTAGGGGAGTTTGGGTTATTGCTTATTTTAAAGTGCTTATCTGCCTCTGCTTATTTTTAAATGAGGGTTATGTTAGTTATGCTTCTCTCCCTTTAAGCTTGAAACTGGATTCATCATATGCACATATTTGGTTAATTGGAACTAGCTCTTTTGGTAATGTATGTTTTCTAAAATGCGATTAATTACCAAAGATCAGACGGTTTAAAAATAGAGGTGCCAAATAGTGGTATTATGGCAGATTGACATATTCTTTCAATTTATTGCAGGGTTTTGCTAAAGAAGTGACATAACATCCAACTCCGAGATAAAGCAAATAATTTTCACATTAGTCATGCACATCAGTTCCACAGTAAGCACTACGAGTTATTTAAATTTGAAATTACCTAAATGTTATTGCAGGACACTCTAAGAAACTCCAGGGCCATCACTAAATGTTAATTTAGTTTTTTTGCATAAAAGACCAACATTAGAAAATCTATTATAGGAAAAGTCAACATTAGAACACCTAAAAAGAAACTCTCTTTTGTCGAGTTCCACCCACAATGACTCAAAAACCCTTGGACTGAAGAATGTGACAGTACCCTTCATTAATCACACCAATCCACCTCCAAACCATTACTTCCACGATCACCAGGTAACCGTGAGCTTTTTCCACCTCTAATAGCCCACTAGAAATTCATACCTCTGCTTTAAACCTTCCAACAGTTCATCAATCTGAGCACTAGAAACCAATAATTGACTTCCTCAAGAAACGTAGAGTACAGATCTTTGAGGCTTGTAGTGTAGCCATGAAATTTGATGGCATATTGCGCTGGAGTTGAAAATCAGGTATGTTTGGGCCTATGACGTAGACAGGTATTGTAACTGGTTGGGTAAAGTTTTATAGACGTATAATAATATAAGTATAGAAAATTACCAAACTACCCTTGAGGACAAAAGTAGTAAGGTAAATTCTCCCAAATATATATAATAATACGTATATTTACCGGTAAGTGACTCCCGGGTCGTATTCCTCAAAGATTTATGAAATTGAGACCACGTTTGTTGTTTGGACAATGATTTGAATTGGTTCAAAGATGATTTGTTTTCTAAAATCCTAAAAGTGAGCAAATTAAAGGACAATTAAACCTAACTTTAATAACGGGAAATTAAACTTTAACTAAAAACGCAAAACAGGAACCCTAAATGGTGATTAAAAAACCCTAAATTTCCAAAATTAAACCTAAAATGAATTTTTCTCTTTTAATAGACTCTAATTGACTAAAAAGTAAGTTTAAAGAAAACTAGAACAAAAACGGAGTTGAATTGAGCTTAAAAACACGAAAAACGTGAACGGAAACGAATCCCGTTCTTTAAAAATTGAAATTTTGCAATTTTAACCCTACGGAAGCAAAACTAATTTTCCTAGAAACTATATGATAAAAGAAAATTTTCTAAAAAAGAATTATATTTTTTTGATTATTTTTCTATTTTTTATGAATTTTTAAAGTTTTTAATAAAAATAAATGTTTAAAAATACTAAACTAATTATAAAAATTCTGAAAAAATTATAGAAAGTAGCTTGAACTAAGAGGAATCTAGGAAAAATAAGCTCGGGAACACAGCTTATCGAATAAGCTGCGAAATAAGCTAAAACAGCTTATTATACTAATATGCCTAAAACGTATATAAAAGATAGATAATGCAAAGTAATAACGGATGAGCTATTGTAGCATGATGGTTGTGTGTGTGGGGGATAAAACACTTGGTGAGGGTGGTAGAGGTCCCGGGTTCGAGCCTTGCTCACCCGGGGCTTCCCACTTTCCCAAGTGTTTTAATTTTTTCCATTTTTTTATAACTTTTAAAAATACTAAAAAATAAGCTACTTTTGCAAAACAACTATTTTTATAAACCACAAATAAGCTAAGAAATAAGCTAAATAAGACAGAATTGAATAAACTATACTAAACTAATAAAGAGCTAACTGTTTTGGGCAATTTAAGCACTAATAAGCAAATGAACTATTAAAATAAGCTAAGACAGACTAAAAGTTATATCTAATAAGCACATAAGAGCTAAAATAAGCACAATTGATAAGCTAGAATGACAGAAGAGCTAAAAAGCTTAAAAACACTTAAAATTTTACTCCAGAAAGCAAATAAGCTCAAATAAGCAAATGACAAAACTTAAATAAGCTAAAATGGACTTTATACTAACCTAAAAAGCTAAACTAAACCTAAATAAGCCATAACAATAAGCAGATAAGCTAAAATAAAGAAATAAACACTAATGGTGTAAATTGTTAACAAAACAGCCCCTTAAGGCACCTTTGAGCTTAATTTTAAGCACTCAAATGGAACTTTATGACAATATGGCTTAAACCATCTTAAAGCTTATATTATAAGCTTTCTAAAACTACCTTTGAAAAGTATTTTGAAACTCAAATGCTTAATCAAAAACTCAATGAAAACAGCTTATACACTAAGAACACTTAGTTACTTTTGGTTTAAAAAGACAAAAAGCTTATTTTAAGGCTAAAAACAGATAACTAAATAAGCTACTTTTTGAAAACTAAGTTAAGACAGATTGACACTGACCCTAGACCTACTTGTAAACCAAAAATCAAATCCTATAAGCTACTTATACCCTCTGAATTATTGAATTGAAAATAGCTACTTGTCTTTTTAAAACTGCTGATGCAGTTTGCAACCAAATTGACCAAGATGCAATTCAAACAAGTGCAGGCTATTAAACTAAACTTACTACACTCTAAATCAATAAACTAAATGCAAATAGGTCATGTCCATGACTAGAATCAAAAAGAGCTTATAATGTAAATGAAACTGACAGAATTTAAGCTTATTCTAAACTATACTATGAAAACTCAGCTAGCTCTAATCTAACCTAAAAATTTAGCTCAAACATACCTATTAATGAGTTTTAAATCAAATCCTAAGGATCAAGAGGCCACAAGCAGCACTAACTTATGGTTAGTGCTGTTGTCCCAAACACCCCTTTAATATTCATGAAACTTATTTAAGCTTATGAAATAGAGATCTAGTGAACAAGACTTAATTACCAGATAACAAACAACTATTAACAGACCTTATGAGCTTATACCAACAATCAAATAAGCCAGAATCATTAAGCTACTAGTTATGCTAATATTTTTGGATTTTTATTGATTTATGAGACAATATGAAGAAAACTAAAATCTAGGCTATAAAACTTATAAACAGATAATCAAACATTCTTAATAAGCATACTAACAAAGAATTAAGCACAATTAAGCAAGATTTAAGCTAGAAATAAGTAAAGGCAGATTATAAGCTAAGATACTTTGGAATTTAAGAAGAACTTACAATTGCCTTAGCTAAACAAAGGCTAAATAAGGGCTCAAATGAGCTGTCAACAAGCTCTAGCTTATCACAAGGATAAGCTAGTTAAGTCCTATGAACTCTTCCATTGCTAGTTCATCATCCAAAGCAACCAAATCCATTTTAAGCATAGGTATTAACTGATTTTAAAAGTTTAAGTATATTAAATGACTAATTTGAGCTCAATCTGAGCTTAGAGACTCAGAGAGCTTATGAAGAGCTTATAAGAGTAGCTTGTGAAATAATTGAATAGAAGCATTTGAGATATATAAAAGCTTATAAGTAAAAACAGATTGTAAACAAGTAAACTATGATTTTATTGATTTAAAACTGAATACAAAACTTTGGAAATGAAGATTACAATAAGCTGAAAACTGAATTTTAAAATTACATTAGCTAAAACTAAATTAAGCTACTATTAAAAGCTAGAAAAAGAAGATGTTGTGTGTGTGAGGCTTGCTCTCTATTTATAGCCTTGGAGTGAAGCTTCTAGGAGTCTAGCCCGCTCCTCTTATCCATGATCTTAGCCCTTAATCAATTTCCAATCATTGGATTCCCATTCATCACCGTTGGATTAAATGATGAGCACACGGATTGCCAACGTGGCATTCCGTGTGTCAGACCTTTTGTGCTTCTTTTGGCTAGGATTTAGTGTAAAAAACCTTGTCCTTGTGTGTTTCTTATATATCCGCGTATCCCTTCTTGAGGTGTTCTGGCCAATGAGAGGCTTTTGTGACATCTAACTCTGCCACATCGTACCTTGGTACTCGAATCATAGAGCCACATCCTCAATTTCAATTTACCCTATAATTTTGAGGAGGGTAATTGTTGAGACGACGATGAATAGTAAAAACAGGATTTCCCGCGCCCTCTTTCTTTTTATATCTTTATTTGACCCGAGTGTTTGGGGTTTGACTTTGGGCCCGGGTAAAAAGAAATGGGATTGGGCCGGGTATTTGGGCTTTGTTATAAGGGATAACGATCGTTATCTCTTATATTATAAAGAGATAACGGTGTTAGGGTTTTAGGAACTTTTGGTGAGATTTGATTTAACATTAAGGATTGATTTGTTTTTTTTTGGGGTTTTGTCTTTTTGTGGTTGACCAATGTTGACCAAGAGTTGACTTTATTGACCATTGATAGCAATCTTCCGGCTCTTTTGCACTCTTTCCGTTCCCGTGTCCGTGTTTGTCCGGCTTTGACCGTTTTCTTGTGATTTTTGCACTATCCGTACCTACATATTCACAAACAACAAAATACACAAATACAGGTATATTTTTGCACATTTTGATCATTTAAGGGCCATTTTGGACATAATAAAGATATGTGATTTCTCACATATCAAAATTCCCCAAACTAAGCGATTGCGTGTCCTCACGCAATATTATATGCTTTAAAACCAAATACTTCAAAACTTCCCCAAACTAAATCTTTGAAAAGTAGCAAAGACTTTTGTTTAGAGAGTTAAGAAATCACAAGTTATAAAACACCATATTTTCCCATTTTTCAAAACTTTTTCATATATAGTATCTTGGGTACCTGCAGGTTGATTAGTTTTGAAACGAGTATAACCTAAAGAATCAGTCAAATAGTCAAGGTCAAAATACCACTCATGACCCAAACCCTAAACATTAGGTTTATCTTCAAGATATCTCAGATTAAGTGTTTATTCTATCTTTTTGCTGGACAAATTATAGACCCTATAAGCCTTACTATTAGCAGCATACCCAACAATAAAACCTTCATCTCGGCACATCTCAACCTTGCGGCTAAGTGACCAGGCTTTTGACACCCC
>BQNB010041942.1:0-46445 GCA_026074375.1 Tanacetum coccineum
TTCGTGCTATTGTGTGTAGTGTGTCACCGGATGAAACCTTCTGTCCGACGTGACACCGGTAAATGCTGAAAAAACCTTTTTTTTAATACCTTTCTTTTATTTACCCTTTTTAATACATTTAAATATATTTCCAATGTTTTATTTATATATTTTCTTTTCCTATATTACCCCACCACTTTTCATATCTCAACCATATAATTCCCAATCCCAACCACACAAAACCCTAGATCTATGAGGTCTTCATCCACTTCATCTTTAAGATCCAAGTACAAACATTACACCAAGGAGGAACTAATTTCTAGAACTCATTGTGATTATCCTTTGCCTATCGAAATGCAAGTGGCATGGACCATTACTAACCCCGGAAGAATATTCAAGGGATGTCTGATATTTGTAAGTAATAATTTTGTATGTTAGTTTTAATCCATATGTTTAATCTTTATTTGAAAACCCTGTTGAGATTTATGTTATTTATCACAGGATGAGGATGCAAAATGTCACTTTTATGGGTTTTTAGATGATGAACTACCAAGTGAGTATTACAAAGAGTTGTTTTTCAAGATCCATGAAGAAAACAAAATATTGAAGAAGAACATGGCTAAGAACATGATAAAATCAAACAATGATGAAGGTGGTATATTGGAAATGGGTGAATTGAAGTAGGAGTTGACTTTGATGAAGTCAAAACTCCAAATGTATGATGAAGGTGCTATTTTGGAAATGGGTGAATTGAAGGAAGAGTTGACTTTGATTAAGTCAAAACTCCAAAGTTGTGGTTGTGTTAGTCATTTTGGTAGCTTCTATTGTTGCAAGTAGAGTGTTTGTTTAATCAGTGTTAGGACTCATGTAATATGATAGTATTTATGTTGGTTTATGTTAAATGCAATGGTTTCTTTTGGTTATACTTGTTATTTAAACATGCTAATATGATAACAAATACACATTTACAATAGGTACTTAACATAATATGAAAGCAATTAGACATTCATAATAATATGTTCATGTCATTACTTTAATGCTCATCCAGATATAAAATTGAGCATTACATGAAGTTCAAAGTTACAGGACATAATAACCAAATACCAAATACCAAAGGTTAAGTTTAAGTGCACAACATACAGGTACAAAAGAAGTGCACATAATTTAAGTTTAAGTTACACAACATGCTATTGTCTAATTCCACAACATAATGATACAAAAAAGTGGACAGTTTGTGTTCAATCCAAACTGTGAGGATTTGTCTTTGAGCTGCCAATTCTTGGGTGATCCTTTGCAAGCTTTCTTTTAAGGATTCTTTCACTCCTTTCTCTCTTCCTTGGAATGACAAAGTTCCTCCTTGTTCTTGGTACTGGTTCATTGACAGGCACAGCTTGGTTTTCAACTGCAATTTCTCACTTGGTGCTGTTTGTGAGCTTTGAGAAGGTGAAGTTTGCATTGTTTGACTTTCCTGAATTTCAGAATCATGCATATTCTCCTCTTGTGTATTTTCAATAGGATCAGACTCATTTCCACAAATACCAAACCATGCTCCCAACCTTCCTAATCTTGGACCACAAAATAACCTACCTCTAATCCTTTTACCCCAAAAACCGGAGCCGGAACTGAAGAATACTATTGAATGCAATCTTTACCCATCTGATGGGCCGGGAAAGCCCAATAGTATATCTATGAAGACTGTGAAGACCAAATGGGCCCTCAATCAATTACAACAGCCCATTTGTGTGCAATTGACAAAGACTGTGAAGACTTTGAAGGCCCAATCCTAGCCCAATTACAGCCAATCTCAGCCATTGTACACACAAAACCCACTTCATAACCTTATTGGGCTTGAAAAAGCCCAATACAAGCCCACACACCTTATTGGGCCCAAACCCAAACCCAATGGGCCCAACACAAACCCAAGCCCAACAAAAGCCCAAAATCCTTTTTTACAAAACTTTAGGGACTAAAGTGTCATTTTTAAAAGTTTTTTTTTATAAAAGAAAAAAAGGTAAAATAAAGGGAAGGACTAAAACTGCCAAATGGCATTTCCCTTTTTAGTTATAAACTAGAGGGGCCAGTTTTGTAACTTACCTAAACCCTCTTTGTTTCCTTTTAGTTATAAACCACAAGGGCCATTTGTGTTATTCTCCAAACTCCTTTTTATAACTAAAAATGGGCCAAAACGAAATGAAAAGAGAGAGAAACATGGGGGACCAAAGTTGCATCTTTTTCATTCTTTTCTTTTAAAACAAACCTGCAACAGGGTACCTCAACCCCCTTTCCCGCCAAACTAAAACCGCCCTCACAACACGGGTTTACAGCTCACCCATCCACTTAGTTCACCTCTACAGTCTCACCCGCTACCACTCCCCACTTACCTCTGTCCCTTATAACCCTCCAACGCTGGAATCACACAAACCGAGCAAAACCCATTAATGGTGAGATGAACAAGAGCCAATCCAAAGGTAGGATTGCTGGGATTGTCTTCCTACTCAAACAGCTAGCACATAAAAAAAAAAAAAAATCCCAGTCAAAGACCAAAGCTTGGAGCCTCTATAAAAGAAGAGAGACCAAGCCGAACACACCATATTACCATGTTTTAGTTTAATTTTAATTTTAAAGTTTTTTTTAAGCATTAGTGTAATTCAGTTCAACTTTCAAGGTTTTATGTTGTAATTTCTTATTTTCTAATAAATGTTAAGAGTCTCTTGATACACACTGTTGGATTTTAAAGTCTCATTTAAGTTCTTGATTCTGTTTTAAATTGTGTATGAATGTTTTAGCATTGTTAAACTCCAACTTTGAATCAATTTTTAAGCCTTTATTCATAAAAACAGTAAAAAAAAACCGATTTATATATTTAAGGGACGTGGGTTTGGTTTTGTTGTAAATTGGGTCATTTAGATTGCCTTGAGTCAAAGACACTCAGCCACTTTTGGCTGAGTGTGTGAGACTTATTAGTCCAATTTAATCACAAGCTTTTAGTTAAAAAGAAATTTTTAAAGTCCCTTTGTTAAACTGCCAAATCTGTGTTAAGCTTAAAGCCACATACACACAGCTTAATTAATTAAGCTGTGTGTATCCTTTTTACATGTTTTAAAAGTCCCTTTTTGATAGACAAACTTGTGCTCTTACCAGCCTTTGTCCCATTCATTTTTGTTATCAAATCTGTTAAGTATGCATAGTTGCCATTTCTTTGAAAACTCTTAATTTCAAGCCCAAAAACCAGCTTGTTTAAGTTCACCATTATAAAAGATATTTTGGAATTAAACTCTACTATGGCCCTACTTAATCTGTTTAGCCTTGGTTTTGGGTGATAAGCCCTTGTGTGCTTATTTTGATAAGCCAAAAAATCCCCTAAGCCCATTGTTTACCTCCCCTGGTGCTGAGCACCAGGGTTAAGCCCCATTTTTCTAGCTTATTTGAACTTAAGCATTAGGTTTTTATGCTTTTTTAATGTAGCTTATAAGTACCACTCTTAGGTTTGCCAGCCTATTTCCCCTAGTTTGCTTATTAATATAGCTTAATTAGTGCTTTTAAGTTCCCTTTTTCTGTCTTTTATAAAACTGTTAGTATAAACCTATTTATAGTTCAGCTTATTTTAGGGCTTATTTTAGTTACCCCAGCTTATCATTAGGACTCCCTTAAACTAGTAGCTTATATCCCATAGTCTTATAGCTTATTATGCAGCTTAACCCCAAAAAGAAAAGAAAATAAGCCATAAGCTATTATAAGCCACTGTCAGCACAAAAGCTTACATTTCTGGCTTATTCTTTGAGTTTCAGCACTTAGTGCTTTTAGGAAAAATGTTGCCATTAAGCCCCTGAACAACTTTTCTTTTTTGAGTTTTGGCTAATAAGCCATTAGGACTTAGTTTGTACTTCGGGTTCCTTCTCAGGGACCATTTGTGTAATTTCTATTTTTATAGTTACCTTTGTTAGTCCTTAGGTTAGTCGCCCTGTTACTTCGTTAGTCCTTGTTGCTTTACTCTGTTAGTCCTCTAGTTTAACAGCCATTAGACTTTTAGTTAATTAAATAATTAATTTAGGTTTAAATCTAATTAGTTTAATTACTTTTAATTAAAACAGTAAAATTTGGGCATTTTTATATTTTTAGATTTGTTAACTTTTTCTTTATTTAATTTGATTTTTTCAGATTTTTTATAGTTATATTTTTGAAATATAGAACTACTGATATTCTTTTTATATATTAATCAGTTTTAATTAGTTTTTTAATCTTAGAAAATTCATAAAAAATCCCAAAAATTGATTAAAAAATATTTTTCTTGTTTATAAATTTTTTTTGTCATTTTAGTGTCTAGGAAAAATATAAAATTTAGTATAGCTTTATTTTTTTAAATTTCAGTTTTAAGACCCGGTTTTTAACGGTAAGTTTTACCGTTTCTTTTCGTGTTACATTCTTACGACCTCCGTTTTAGAAATTCTAGTTTCTTTATTTTTCAAAATTAAGTTATTTTAGATTTTTATATCTATGTTTTTTAATTTAATTTAGCATTTATTTTCCTCAAACTTTTTAGGTATTTAGGGTTCCGATACCTTAATTCTGTTCCCCGTATTTAATTTTGATTTAATTTTAGGATTTCCCTTACAACTAATTTTGTTTTCCGTTGTAGTTTTAAGTATCCATTTCTTTGCTTGTTTTCCCGTGATTAAATAAGTTTTATTTTAATTTTTAGGTGTATATCATATCAGTTTCTTATCATTCAATTTCTCATCTAAACTAGGATAAATTTTCAATTGCAGCCTAGTTGGGACATTCGACCGGGAACTATCTCTTCCGGATTCTTTTTATTCATGATTTTGCTCAGTAGTTTTTTTACGGTTTACTATTCGGCGACCATTTTTGGCGCCGTTGCCGGGGAGGCATTTGCTACGATTTTTATCCGACTTTGATCTGAACTGTACTTATGTTAATTTATTACCATATTAAAAACACAAAAAATTTTTCTTTTCTTTTTATTCAGTAATATCAGATAAAAAATAAAAAAAAAAAAAAAAAAAAAAAAAAAAAAAAAAACCAAAAAATCAAAAAAAAAAAAAAAATTGTCCATAAAAATTAATATTCACTAATGGTAAAATACCAAAATTTAAATATTCTCCTCCTGAGGTATTATCATATTAAGTTCGTGTGAACTATTGAGTTCCAAACTCGAACAAAAGATTTAAAACTTGCCTTCTGTCGTCAATTTCGATATAAGTCCTCAACTCATTCTGAATTAAAAACTCTAAAGTGGGTTTAAGGAGGGTTGTTCTAGGAACTACGACCCGAAAAGGAGAAATAAGCTTCGCGCTATTCCTACTCCTCGCTCACTGTGCGTTTTTATTTGAGAGCTACCGTTGAAGTTAAGATTGATTATAAGGTTGTTTAGTTTTTATTCTGATTTTGTCCAATTGTGAAATATGTGTTAATAAATCGAAAAAAAAACCAAAAATAATCTTCTTTTTCTTCGTATCAGGTATTCTTTCCTGATCCCTCTATCTATTTATTTCTTAGGACATCATTCGATTGTCGCCTTAAGGGATTTTAAAGCATGTTCGGCTTGTGGAAATTTGCACACTTCAGCCTTTGTTGTTCAAAAAGAGGAAAACTCAAAAACAAGATACTTGTTCCAATGCCCGAATCGTCTAACAAACCTCATTTAGATTGAAAGATTTTTGTTGCGATTGTGGAGGACCTGTTGCATGGTCTTAATTGTCTTGAATGTGACCTCACACGAAAGGGGTTTTATAATATTGGAGAAAGATTTTCAAAAGTTTCAAAAACACTTCCAAGTCATCCACATGACAATTTCAAACGTTGTTAATGCTCCTCGAGAGCCATTCGGTGTCAAACAAGACCCCAGTGTCATTTTCACTCACAAAAATCTCCACTTAATAGACCCCAAACGTTTGTTGCGGAGTGTGGTGATCGTTAGAGGCATTTTTGTCAAAACTGCACTTGTAAGTCTTGTGGGAGAGAAGCTCATGTTGGTTATAATTGCCCACCGAAACTCTGGATTATTCTTAATCCGGAGCCAACTCACAAACCATTAATGAGATCCACAAGCTCGGAAAAAGTGTGCAAATACCCAAAAATATTTTTTGGTCAATGCAAAATGTGTTTAAATGAATTTGCGGAGTTTGTTTTTTGTGTAAGTTCGGAGTGAAAAACACCAATGTTTTTACTCTAATACTCATTAATAAACTTCCCGATTATTCAAACCATTCTCCACAACCCCCGACTCATTCTTATGAGAATTTTGAAAACAATGCTTATTATGGTTACGATTGTTCACCCCAAGTTCCGTTTATCCAATCGGAACCGTGTTACAATCAAGACTTTAATTTCTCACAAAATTCTCAAGTTTTCAAAAACAATATTTTGTTTGTGCACTATTGTGGGAGGTCCTCATGGAGACTTTTCAGTGTCAACCGATGAATGAAGACTATTATCATGAGCAAAATCCCTTGCTATGATTCTAATTCTTTCGGTTTTGACCAACTTCAAACCCCGCAATTTTCCGTCAATCATCAACCAATGAGCATGGAAGCTTTGCAAGCCCAAGAGGACCTAATAAAATCGATTGAAAGCTTTTCAAAAAGTTTAATCGTATCTCTTTTGAAAACTTGCCTAAGGTTCCTTTTGCATGCTTGGGACAACTTTAATGAAGCTATGCACGCTCAACCCGAGGAAGTGCAAGGTAATTTGCTTGGCAATACTTGTTCAAGATGTGGGAAAATCTAAGTGACGGCGATACTGAGTACTACATTACTCCGGCTTGTTCGCCCTCTCGTCTCTGTGATGATGATGATTACCGAGGATATACCATTGCAATTCACACCCGTTTATCAACGAGGGCCGTAAACTCTCTAATTATGTGAGTAATGAGCATTTGACACAATTCCAGGCAAGAATCGGACGTAATTCATAAAAAAAGTCTAGTGTTGAAATCCTTGTCCCAATCCCAAGTGTGTAACAAGGTGTTCCCAAAGTGTGTGTGGTGCCTTTTCATGACAATTTCTCCGCCTCATGACATTTCAAAAGATCAATCTGAGGATTTCTCTGTTCTAACGTTGAGTCCTAATTCGACTGATGAAGATTCCTTCTCTAGTACGATCTTTGTCGAGTATGTTGAGGCATCACATCCCAATTCTGAACACGTTAGCTCGAAGGTGATGGAGTTTGTTATTCCCGATGTGGAAGGATTGGAGAATGACATTCTTTTGATCAAAAAGACGATACCTTCGTGAAAAATTGTTGAATATTTCAAATCGGTCTTGTTGCTAAATCGAAGCATTTAAGAGATAATCCCGTTCCCTTCTTCCGTTGTTTGTGACCAAGTCTACCTCACATTTCCTTAAAACTATTTCTTGGAGGAGGGACTAAACCTTTTGATAATTCTTTGCCCCCGAATCGGAAACTTTTCTGCTTTATTGGGAAAGAGCTTAGTAGTGGCAGTCCCACTACTCCTCAGTTTTATCTCTTCCAGATTATAAAGCTTCTACATTGATTAACGATCATTTTAAAGAGAAGTAGTAGTGGCAAGTTCAATACCTCATATCGATTTTTCTCAATATGATCATTTATCTTTGATCTATCGAAATGATCAGTTTCCTCCTGCCGATAGGAGTGATTTTTATATTGAGGAGGTTCGCCGATGGACTTGTCACATATTCTCCACCGGAGTATGATCGTTTCGCTTTAAGATTGAGCCCGTAGCTGGCCAATCTTACAATGGAAGTGGTGGGAAATATTTCCATATGAAAGAGAACCAAGGAGTTCATGTGCTTAATGTTTTGCCTCCTTGAGTTAGATTGAATACCTTCTAGTGAATCCATTTGCCTTATGTTGTATTGGTGGATCTTTCTCCCATTTCTTTCATTCCCGTTATTCCCATCCTTATTCTTCACTCCCTTGTGGGGTGAAGACCCATATTGATCCCGGCATTTCAAAAGTATCCATTTTTCTAGGCCGGGGTTGTATCTCATCGGAGTGGAACTTTCCATGAAATTCAATACTTATCTAGTCACTTGAATGAAAGCCCGATGAAAATTTATTCCACCTGTTTCCTAAGGAAGATCCACAAATCCTTGTGAATGGTCAAGATCGGACCCTAACAAGCGCTGTCGTGGGAGGGCACCCCATGGTTTATCTTAGTTTAATTTAGTAGGTAGTAGTGTTTAAATAAGAGTTTTGTGTTGTTGTGTAAGATAGCTTGTCTTTTCCTTTACCCGTGTTTCCATGTTGTTGTGTTATTGTTGTCAGGATTGCCCGGTATTGTGAAGACTTCGTTTTGTCTTTCATCAAGAGTTTCACATCCTCAGCTTCATTTGGGAATACCGATTTCCTAATCTTTTTTATTTTATCGTACTAACGTTTTATCTTTTGGCTCAATCATAAATGGCCTTTGGTTTATGTAATACTTAAAACATCGAGGACGATGTTTAGTTTAGTTTGGGGGGGTATCTTCGAATTTGATTGTTTCCTGCTAGCATTGGTTACACGTAAACTGTTTTTTTACCACCAAAAAAAACAAAAAAATGAAAAATTGAAAATTTTTCAAAAATTGATTATAAGTGTTTTGTCACTGTTTTGCTTGTCTTTTGGGTAGAATTAGAATTAAATTATTGACTTGATCCGGGCGTGGTGAGCCCTAGCTGTGCCTTTAGGCATGCTTTCACGGAAATTCTATAGCTTTGATTTTAAAAAAATGTGAAGAAGTACGAGATATGATAGAGTTAAATATAAGTTAATGAGTCCAAGCAAGTTTCTTCTAAAAACGTATACAAAGTAAATTTGTGGTTTCTCTCCCGTGAATTCTAATCCACTAATCTATACGTACTCAATTTATTAACTAAGTCAATCGATGTTTTCAGAAAAGGCTTCAAATTTGTAACTTGAGTTTTCAAAGCGAGATTTTGTAGTATTTAAAGGATAAATGCAAAGAAGATTGAATGAATGTGAAATGCAAAATGCAGGGAATATGAATTTTGGCCAATGAAGCATGAAGTTGATTGTTATTGGAGCAAGTAAAAGATGTGTCGAGACTATCCCACTCCGCCCTGCAACGAGGTGGGGGTTCAAACTAAGACGTCTTTGCTTCTAGGATTTCGGTTTTTTTTTTGTGTCTGATATCTCATTTGGAAGAAAGGTCTATTGTGTGTGAGGTTCAAACTAAGACACCAATCTTTTGCCATATTAGGTATAAGGGGTTGATGTGATTCACACTATGATTAGCCAACGGGTTATAGGTTTTCAATCTAAGAACAACGGTCGTTGGTTTGTGATATCCTGTCCGTTATCCACGACGGGTAGGGTGTTCAAACTATAGCAACGCCATTCCTAGCTTAAAGAACTTATGATTATGTTGTTAAAAATATTGCAAATGTTCTAAAAGTAGAAATCTCGAAATCAAGTTACGAAGTCTTTATAAGTTGTTGCTTCTTTGAGTCATGAGCATTATGATTATGACTATGAAAATAAGTGATCTATGGTTAAATAAATGAGTACTCACATTCAAAAAGTATTATACATATTGGGAGTTTTGAAAATTCACAAGTCATAAGTATGAGGGCTTACACATATAGACTTATATCGACAATGATCTTGTTTATTTGCTTAGCTTGGAACTGTGAAAAATTGGAGGAGATGAAATTATCTGTCAGGGGCATCGTAAGATCCACTCTACGGGCGCTTCTCATTCTTTGATTTCCCACAGTATTAATAATAAAGAAAGTCAAACTTGTTAAAATTGAGGGAAAATCCAAAAAATATTAGGTTGTAGTTAGTGGGTAAATAAAGAAATGGGTGAATTGGGGGCTTACGTGTTTACTATAACATTGTGTGAGGAACAAATTACCTTAGTTTGGGGGCTTTGATAAGGCTTAATTACAATATCTTTTACTCTGAAACTCGCGCTTAAATGACCAAAAACAGACAAAAACTGCCAAATATATGTTTGTTTTGCATTTGTATTGTGCAGGAAGTGGATATCAACAAAAAGACAGAAAACCAAGCCAAAATGACAAAACTGAGCATGGAATGGAAAAGACTGTGCAAAATCAAGGCCAAAGTCCAAAAATGCCAAAGTCATAGTCAATACTGAAGAATCAGCAGTCAAACGGACGTCGGAACTGCAAGTAACTATTGAATGCAAATACTTTTACCCAATCGATGGGCCGGGAAAGCCCAATAGTATATCTCATGAAGACTCGTGTAGACCAAATGGGCCTCAATCATTACATCAGCCCATTTGTGTGCAATTGACAAAGAATTGTGAGACTTTGAAGGCCCAATCCTAGCCCAATTACAGCCAATCTCAGCCATTGTACACACAAAACCCACTCCATAACCTTATTGGGCTTGAAAAAGCCCAATAACCAAGCCTACACCTTATTGGGCCCAAACCCAAACCCAATGGGCCCAACACAAACCCAAGCCCAACAAAAGCCCAAAATCCTTTTTTACAAAACTTTAGGGACTAAAGTTGTCATTTTTAAAAGTTTTTTTATAAAAGAAAAAAGGTAAAATAACTGGGAAGGACTAATCTGCCAAATGGGCATTTCCCATTTTTCGTTATTAAACTAGAGGGGCCAGTTTTGTAACTTACCTAAACCCTCTTTGTTTCCTTTTAGTTATAAACCACAAGGGCCATTTGTGTTATTCTCCAAACTCCTTTTTATAACTAAAAATGGGCCAAAACGAAATGAAAAGAGAGAGAAACATGGGGGACCAAAGTTGCATCTTTTTCATTCTTTTCTTTTTTAAACAAACATGCAACGGGTACCTCAACCCCTTTCCGCAACTAAAACGCCTCACCCACGGTTTACAGCTCACCATCCCTCTAGTAACCTCTAAACAGTCACCCTACCACTCACCCACTTACCTTGTCCCTTATATCCCTCCACGTGGCAATCACCACACCGGTGAAAACCCATCAATGGTTGAGCTGATGAACAATAAGCACAATCAATGGTAGGATTGGCTGGGATTGACTTCCTACTCACACAGTAGCAAACCCAAGTCCAAAGGCAAAGCTTGGAGCTCTATAAAAGGAAAAGAGAAACAAGCGAAGTGAACCATATTACCATGTTTTAGTTTAATTTTAATTTTAAAGTTTTTTTTTAAGCATTAGTGTAATTCAGTTCAACTTTCAAGGTTTTATGTTGTAATTTCTTATTTTCTAATAAAAAGTTAAGAGTTCTCTTGATACCACCACTGTTGGAATTTAAAGTCTCATTTAAGTTCTTTGATTCTGTTTAAATTGTGTAAGAATGTTTTTTGCTTGTTAAACTTACTTTTAATCCAATTTTTAAGCTTTTTTCATGAAAAATCAGTAAAAAATAACCGATTTTATATATTTAAGGGGTGTTTGGTTCTGTTTGTTAAATGGTGTTCAATTTAGGGATTGCCTTGAGTCAAAGCATCAGCCACTTTTGGCTGAGTGTGTGAGACTTATTAGTCCAACTTTAATCACTAGCTTTTAGTTAAAAAGAAATTTTTAAGTCCCTTTGTTAAACTGCCAAAATACTTGTATGTTATGCTTAAAGCCACATTACACACAGCTTAATTAATTACGCTGTGAGTATCCTTTTTCATGTTTGTAAAGTCCCTGTTTTGATTAGACACAAACTTGTGCTCTACTTACCAGCCTTTGTCCCATTCATTTTTGTTATCAAATCTAGTTAAGTATGATAGTTGCCATTTCTTTTGAAAAATCTTATTTCAAGCCCAAAAACCAGATTGTTTAAAAGTCACCATTATAAAAGATATTTTGGAATTAAACTCTACTATGGCCCTACTTAATTGTTTTTGCTTGGTTTTGGGTTGAATAAGCTTCTTATTGTTTCTGTGTGTTATTTTGATTAGCCAAAAATCCCTAAGCCCTATTGTTTACCTCCCTGGAGCTGAGACCAGGGTTAAGACCCATTTTTTAGCTTTATTTGAACTTAAGCATTAGGTTTTTATGCTTTTTTAATGTAGCTTATAAGTACCACTCTTAGGTTTGCCAGCCTATTTCCCCTAGTTTGCTTATTAATATAGCTTAATTAGTGCTTTTAAGTTCCCTTTTTCTGTCTTTTATAAAACTGTTAGTATAAACCTATTTATAGTTCAGCTTATTTTAGGGCTTATTTTAGTTACCCCAGCTTATCATTAGGACTCCTTAAAGGGGCTAGTTAGCTTATATCCATAGTTTATAGCTTATTATGCAGCTTACCCCAAAAAGAAAGAAAATAAGCATAGCTATTATAAGCCAACTGTAGCTCAAAAGCTTACATTTCTGGGCTTATCTTTGATTTCAGCACTTAGTGCTTTTAGGAAAAATGTGCCTAATTAAGCCCCTGAACAACTTTTCTTTTTTAGAGAGTTTAGCTATTAAGCCATTAGGGACACTTAGTTTTTACTTCGGGATGATTTTTTACGGGTTCCTTCTCAGGGACCATTTGTGTAATTTCTATTTTTATAGTTACCTTTGTTAGTCCTTAGGTTAGTCGCCCTGTTACTTCGTTAGTCCTTGTTGCTTTACTCTGTTAGTCCTCTAGTTTAACAGCCATTAGACTTTTAGTTAATTAAATAATTAATTTAGGTTTAAATCTAATTAGTTTAATTACTTTTAATTAAAACAGTAAAATTTGGGCATTTTTATATTTTTAGATTTGTTAACTTTTTCTTTATTTAATTTGATTTTTTCAGATTTTTTATAGTTATATTTTCTGACTTTTTATATTTAATTAGTTTTAATTAGTTTTTAATCTTTAAAAATTCATAAAAAATCCAAAAATTAATAAAAAAATATTTTTCTTTTTTATAAAATTTTCTTTTGTCATTTAGTGTCTAGGAAAAATATAAAATTTAGTATAGGCTTTATTTTCTTAAATTTCAGTTTTTAGACCCCCCCACTCCCCCCCCCGAAACCCCCCTCCATCCCCCCCCCCCCCCCCCCCCCCCACCCCCCCCACGTTTTTACGGTAAAAGTTTTACCGTTTCTTTTCGTTTTACATTCAAACGACCTCCGTTTTAGTTCTAGTTTTCTTTATTTTTCAAATTAAGTTAATTAGGATTTAATTTTGATTTTTAATTTAATTTAGCATTTATTTTCTTAATTTTTAATATTTAGGTTTCCCGATACCTTATTCTGTTCCCCGTATTTAATTTAGATTTAATTTTAGGATTTCCTTACAACTAATTTTGTTTCCCGTAGTTTTTAAGATCTCCATTTCCTTTGCTTGTTTTCCCGTAGATTAAATTAAGTTTTATTTAATTTTAGTTATAATCATATCAGTTTCTCTATCATTCAATTTCTCATCAAACCAGGATAAATTTCAATTGCAGCCTCGTTGGGACATACGACCCGGGAATATCTCTTCCGGAATCTTTTTATCATTGATTTGCCTAGTAGTATTTTATACGTATACTATTCGGCGAACCACTCCTTGTTCTTGGTACTGGTTCATTGACAGGCACAACTTGGTTTTCAACTGCAATTTCTCACTTGGTGATGTTTGTGAGCTTTGAGAAGGTGCAGTTTGCATTGTTTGACTTTCCTGAATTTTAGAATCATGCATATTCTCCTCTTGTGTATTTTCAATAGGATCAGACTCATTTCCACCAATACCAAACCATGCTCCCAACCTTCCTAATCTTGGACCATAAAATAACCTACCTTTAATCCCTTTACCCCATCTACCTCTTCCCCTACCTCTTCCCCTTTTTAGGATCCTTGGTCCTCTCAGGCCGTAAACCACAATGGGCAATTACTTAATTTTTTGAGCTCCTACAAAACCATAGGGAAAAACCATTTGCTAAACCATAGTAAGTCAAACATTCCTTGAATTGAGCAGCATCTACAAACTTTTCTCCATCCTGAAACAAAACAACAATATTTTACTCAACCATTCTATACAATTATAAAACACTGCATATTATTTAGCATGAGTCAGTTAAGCATTACCTTTGGTTTCTTCATTTTCCAGTGTGTATCCTGATCATGAGTAGGATACTTCTCCACTTTAGTCTCCACCAATTTGAAAGGACCTATTATTTATGCATCATCATCACAATCTCTCATCTTCCTCACCAAGTCATCCATGAATTCTTCATGTTCTAAGACTGTTTCACTTTCACCCAAACGATATAGTGTCTTTGGTCTTGAACCTCCCTCTCCACCTTCCTTATTAGAACATGGCTTCTGCTTGGATACCTTGGGTGCCTTCTTTGCCCCAGAATTTCTTTTCCTTTCAATCAACTCATCCTCACCTTCTGATAAGTAGTCTATAGATCTGTCTGAGTATTCACTCTCACTATCACTATACAAAATTGAGTAGTCAGGGATTTGATCCATTCCATGTTCACTGTCACTAGAATCAGAATCCATAACACTTGGGTTCTCATTTTCTTGAATCACAATACCCTTATTCCTAACCATTGCTTTTCTAGCAGGTACTGTCCTTTCTTCTTCAATCATCTTACCCTTACCCTTGTCTATCACATTCTTAACAATGTTGTCCTCTTCTATGATCTTATCCCTACCTAGATCATCTACAGCTTTACTTGGTGGACCAGTGTGATCATCAATAGCTTCAAATGATGCACCAGTATGATCATCAACAGCTTCAAATGATGCACTAGTGTCACTATCGTCAAATTCAAATGGTGCACTAGACTCATCAACATTTAAATTACTTTTTGGTGTATTAGATTGTTGATGAACAAATTCAACATTTGTTCCACTACCACATGCACCAATATCACTTTTCTTTGGTGTTAGACTATCCCATACTTTTTTACTAACAGTTTTTGGCTTAGGTGGTGTTTTTAGGTGTTGTGCTTCTTTCTCGGCCCATGAAACTAAATTCTCATATGACATGTTCCCAACATCCTTCTTCCTATTTTCATGTATCCTAGGTTTGCAAATTGCCTCATCCCCAGATTCATCAAAGCACAAATTTTTATAGTAATACTCAGCCAAATTTTGAGGAATGTAAGCTAAATACATTTTAAGCTTTCCATAAGCATCAGCAAATTCATACATTGCCTCCAAATCAGAATCACATTCAACTATTTTCAAACCTACATCTAACTCACATTCAGGTAACTTAAGAACATGGCAAAAAACCTGTGTTATAACTTTTCTTTCAAAAATTCACACAAACCCTTATAGTTATATTTCTTATCCTTGGTAACCCTTAACTGATAAACTACACCATTTTCATACCTTAATGGAACGAAAAGAAAGACACTACCATTATGTACATCAAACAATAGTGCATCTGAACCTGAAGGTGTCATCTCCTGTTAACATTAAAAAATTATTTAATTATCAATCGAAACTCTAAATTACCATGCATATGATAACAATAAATACAAAAAACCAAGTAGTAGATAAACAGAATAATATAAATAATACCTTTTGCACACTTCAATTGCATAAAATTAGTAGAAAATGAGAGTCACTTTGGTACTTTAATATTTAGGATTTGGACCAGATCCGGTGTGGTGGGACTATGTGTTTCTTGATTGAGGTGTGTGGGGACTATGTGTTTTAATATGATATATATTAAATAAAGACGTGAAAATACTATTAATATTAATCTTTTACCTAGTAAAGGAAAACGAAAAGTGAGGACTTTTGCATTTCAAAAAAAAAGAATATTTCCTTATTAGGTATGATGCTTTTATTTTTTATTATTTTTGAATATATGTTTAATTAAAAAGCTTAAATACTTTCAAAATTGGTATTATTTTGGTGGAGAAATTTTATGAAGAAAAAAAACACATAAAATATATGTGTCAAATTTATAAAAACAAAAACTTGAAAAAAAGATGAGGTAATTAATAAAACTTTAGTGGTTTAATTTTAAATAAATTATATAGTGTTAAGTGTAAATTTATAAATTTACAAATTTTATTATAACTTAAAAAAAACAAGTAATCCCCTTAAACTTTCATAACTTATAAAACAGAAAAAATAAAAATTATATATATATTTTAAAAAAAAACATAATGTACAAGCCCCGTGCGTGCACGAGGATTACAACTAGTTTGTTTAATATAAGAAATAAGAAACATAATAAAAAAGAAGATATAACCGGCTAAGGTTGCACCCCATGACACACTACACATAATAGCACGAATTCAAAAGTTGAACGACACATTGAAAAAAAAAATAGTCTACATACAATACAATGACATAAAGTGACAAGTATAGTACATTATTAGGCAAATTAACCCATGAAAATACTACTGAGAAGTCAACTTACATGCTCCGAAGGAGACATTACTACTTTATTAAGAATAACATCACCCTTACAAAGGTAATGAAATAGAAAACCGGAATGATGAACATACCAAGATCCACTCCAATGTAACACAGCAAATATTATTTTCGTGCATAGACTAACACATCCATGTCTTTGTATAATCGCATAAAATTACTAGAAAATGACTGGTACTTTAATATTTAGGGTTTGGACTAGATCCGGTGTGGTGTGGTGGGACTATGTGTTTCTTGATCGAGTTGTGTAGGAACTAAGTGTTTTAATATGATATATATTAAATAAAGACGTGGAAATACTATTAATATTAATTTGTTTAATATAAGAAATAAGAAACAAAATAAAAAAGAAGATCTAACTTGCTAAGGTTGCACCCGGTGACACGCTACACTTAGCACGAATTCAAAAGTTGAGCGACACATTGGAAAAAAATAGTAGTCTACATACAATCAAGGTTATAAATAGCGTGAGGCGTGGCGTGGCGGCATGGCCAAGCCTCACGCCTTTGCGAGCCATGACGAGTCATGGCATTTTTAAAGCGTGACTTAAAGCGGCACAAAATATGAAAATATTTATAAAAATATATATTTATATCATATTACAAATATATTGAGTTTACAAAAAGTGTAATACATAAGGAATAAAGTCAAGAAACTATCTTTGCATGTAATCTTTTTCATTTCTATATAAAAATACGATTTTATCGAAATTAAATTCAAAAAAGCCTCCACGCATCACGTTTTATCGTGTCTTATCACGTTTTTTCACTCCTCATCTCACGTCAAGCCTTGGTCTATTGTGTGGCGTGGAGGTCACGCCTCGCGCCTTTGCGTGACCTTTGCGAGCCTTTTAGAACCATGCATACAATACAATGACATAAATGACAAGTATAGTACATTATTAGACAATTAAGCCATGAAAATACTACTGAAAAGTCAACTTACATGCTCCTTAGGAGACATAGCTACTCTAATAAGAAAAACATCACCCTTACAAAGGTAAAGAAATAGAAAACCGGAATGATGAACATACCAAGATCCACTACAATGTATATAAACACAGCAAATATTATTTTCGTGCATAGACTAACACATCCATGTCTTTGTATTAACATCAAGACTTAAATTAAACATTTACAATACAAAAAGACAAAGAGAAAAAGAACAAAAAGACCAAATTTTCTTGTGACGTATTGTTGGCTCAAGTTCCTGAAAATTTTCTTACTTTGGCTTCAACTTGAGAGAAACACTGCAAAAACAAAAAACTTACTCTCTAAATTACAGCAGAAACAAACATTCCGGTTTTTTAAATACTGTAAGTACCACAAGAATCGCGTACCTATTGATGCAATGACGTTTCCCGGTAGGTGGAGGACCATCGTCAAAAACATGACCAAGATGAGCATCACAAACTGCACATACAACTTCCTGGCGAGGCATGAATATGATTGATAGGTCTAGCTTTGACTTCACATTGTTTCCTACCGGCTGATAGTAGGATGGCCAACCGGTTCCACTATCAAACTTGGTGGATGACCTTAAGAAGCCACAACTTGTGTCAATTTAAAAAAAAACAATTACAAAATCGTTTACATTTTGTTACTTTGTTAGATAACTTACTCATATAGTGGTGTGTCGCAACATATGCAATGGTAAGTCCCAGGAGTTTTGGTGTTCCAGTATTCCCTGAACATCAAGTTATGGAATCATCAACTATTATTACAGGTGCCAAATGCGACCCATTTACTTTTCAACGGGTCGATTTGGAATTTTGGATTGTGGAAACGGGATGCCCAGAATGTATTTATAATGTATATAATCTCGTAAATTTAGATATTACTATAGTAACACAGTTTTCTAGTCATAATTAACACATGAAGAAGTTTTCGAATTGCTTATCAGGTTTGAATCTACTTATCCGATTATTTTTAAAGCAAATATGTAGTTTTGAGTGTTTGGAAGGAACTGTTTATTTTAGAGTAAATAAGCACTAAAAGATAAGCAAGTTTTTTTTTTGTGTGGGTAATTTTAAATTTTTTGGGTAAAGAGATAACCATGTTTGATACTAGGCTACTAGCTTACTTTGCAAAATAAGCAATATCAAATACGTAATCCCAAACACTCCCTAATGATATAAAACATGGACAAAAATAGTTTGTATGTCAACTCAATTAGCCTGTTTTAACGGATTTGACCCATACTAAACTGAACATGTTTCAATCCCAACCCGTACCATCTTGACCCGTTACTCAATCTGCCCAACCCGCCCATTTTGCACACAAGAGACTGGAAGCATGTAAGGATTTATATGGAAGAAGCTAGCATACCCGCTGAAAGCCCTTTCGGTACCCTTTTGTCGAGTTACATAGAACTGTTCTCCGGTAAGCTTATTTTTCCATTCTTGATCACTAACAGATTTATAATCGGTGTTTCCACCCCCTGCAAATGATCAAACAGAGACTCTGAATATGAGAAACAGAAAGATTCAAACTGTTTTATAGAATAAATTCTCTCCAATATTCACGTATAGTTTGTAACATATAATTAGCTCCTCGTTTGAGCCAAATACAATTACTAGTCCATGTTTGGTATTGTGTTTTGAAAGTGATATCCAATGATAATATTTTAATAATCGCTCGTAACAAAGACTACCTGCGGTAGATAGTGTTTTGGATGTAATTAGATGTTTTATAGTGAATCAAATACTGCTTATACAACAGGAATCAGTCTAACTATATCTCGGTGGGAAACATTTTGTGTGGATAGTGCCCCAAGGTGAAACGACCAGGCCTCACTGAAGGCAAAGCCATTTTAGTCACTTTCGGGGAATTTTAGTCATTTCACTTTGGGACTGGGACAATATCCGCATAAAATGTTTCCCACAGGACTGCCTGCACTTTCGAAAAGGTAGGGACTGCGGACGAATTTTGCAATTTACTTGTGCAATTTAAATAAGATATAACCAGATTTAGAGGGCTTAGCCAAACACCCCTTATAAACACAAAGACATGTAAAGGGGTGTCATCCCCAAAACACCCAAAAGCTATCTGGATTAGCTTATTTTTCTGATTAATTTTGATTTGAAAAAGCATGTAAACCCACTTTTGTCTGCTTATGAGTTTATCAAGTTGAGCCCATAAGCTCAAGCTGATCATCCAATAAATCCGCAAAAAGTGAGAACTTTTCCAAATTCATATATGCCCATTAGCCGTAAACATAAGCTAATCCAAACACCCTCATTGTAGCACAGCCCCTGAATTATGTATGCTAACATGAGCTCAGAATGTATTAATGTTTTCAAAGAATTAACTTAATTTTGAGTTCCTATCACATAAATATAAAGAGAAATGATTTTATGACTAAAAATATATTTTTTTAGTACGGCAATTATAACTATCTCACAATATTTACACCACAAATCTATCTCACATGTCGTAAGCAGGACTTAACCTACAACCATTTGGTTTAGGAGCTTCTCACACAAAATGGGTACCATCTGGACACAAAACATAAATTTTGAGTTCATGAAGAAGTGAGTCTATCTGTTACGGCAAACAAAATGCTGACACGTAAATTTAGACTTAAAATTAAGCATATTTTTAGTAGTCTCAAGTCATTTCTCTAAATATAAATAATTGGATAACCACAAGATACTAGTACAAAACTGGAGTAAAAAAAAAGAAACAAATGAAAGATAGAAAACCAAATACTATACACTTAAAATTTAATCCCTAAAAAGCCAGTAAATAAAATAAGAGACCTTGAGTAGTTGAGTCTGGTTTTTGTGATGATGAAGAAGAACCCATAGACCGAACTGATGTGCAAATCCTTGTGGTGGGTATGCTTAAACTAGATGATTTAAGTGCAAAATTTATTTGGGATTTTGATGAAAACAGATTCTGAAGTCTTAAGTTTGTGCTGGTAGTTAAGGAATGAGATGCCATATTTTACAGTCAAGTAGTCAACTACAGAATGAATTATACAACATTCTGGGCCTCTGGTCTGCAACATTAACATGTGAATATGCGAGTTCATTTTGTGGATATTATTTTGACAAATGTCTCTGTTTTCACCATGTGTTTTTGGTTGATGGGCCAAATTCTTAGGTTAAGCTTTATATGACTTGTTTCAGCCTGGGTTGGGCTGACCCAATATCTACACATAAGTTTGTGTGTTCTCTCCATGTGAAATACAAGATTGCATTTGATATTGTTACTACTTTAGAAACAAAAAAAAAGACAGATTACTGATAAGTGATAGAGGTGTTAACTAGATATATACTGCAAGTATAGTTTGGATTTGCAGTATATGGCAAATTGGCAATCCGAATCACTCGATCGCATAATGGAGATCAAATAGATCATGAGCAGAATTTCGAAAAGGTAAATAGACAGAGTAGTTTGAGAAGTATGAAACTGTTAGATTTGCGATTTTAAACTTGTGTAGAATCCGGTCTACTAGTATCTGTGGTTTTGAACTTTCACTGAGGTGCATATATTGTTTATACCGTAAAATTATAGAAGCAAAAGGTCCTAGTACAATAACCCAAAGTGTAATAATACACTTTTACCGGTTGCATTTCGTTATTACATTTGGGTTGAAGTTCGTTGGGTGGAATTTAAGCTGTGTAAGAGTTTCTCATGTATACTATCAAAATATAGTATGATGTTTTCATTTATGTCCAGATGGTAAGACATAGTAGGACTCGCTATATCATGGGAGGTTTATGAAACTTTTGTTGTACGAGTAGTGTGGAGCAATTCTTTGCCCTACCGTCTCGATACAAAATGTTTTTTTTATCCAAAAATGAAATAGAATGTTAGTGATGACGAGTCTACAATACACCGCACACGTCCCAAACGAGATTTGAACCCACGGCCACTTGGTTTTGGTCAGGGAGCATCTCACACCATATGACCACTAGGCTACAAGCGCTATGGTGAGTCTACGTACTAATTATACATAATTTAGTCTTAGGATTAAACATGGGCTAAAAGATAAAGCTCATTCTTCTTATGCATGGTTACTCCAGGCCTAGCCTCATACTCTATGTCTTCTTTCGTCATACCAACCGGTAAACCCCAATCAAACAAGTAGACAAGATTAGCAAGCAAGAGCTCAGCCGTAACAACCCCAAATGAAATCCCAGGACAAATTCTTCGTCCAGCTCTAAAAGGGATAAACTCAAAATCGTTACCTCTAAAATCAATATCACTACCCAAAAACCTCTCTGGCAAGAACTCTTCAGGGTTCTCCCACGATTCAGGGTCTCTACCAATGGCCAATGCGTTCACATGAACCAGAGTTTTTTCCTTGATTATGTAGCCTTGTAAAATGGTATCTTTCTTTGCTACTCGAGGTACTAGAAGAGGGGGAGCCGGGTGGGAGAGGATGAGAGGGTTTTAACCTCATGAATCTCTATTTCATACGGCCTTGAGGTTAGATGAGTTTTGGTTCAAGAGCTCATCTTCATTTTATTATCACATTTCTTCTTCGGCATACTCACATTCTGCACTTCTTCTTGTACTTTCTTCATTACTTTGGGGTTCTTTATCAAAGCCGTCATGGCCCAAACCACTGTAGCCGCACTAGCATCGGTCCCGGCTACTAGTACATCCTAAAATAATAACAAAGGAAACAATTAGATACGTAAGACACCAAAGGACTTTTGGCCTAGCGCAAATAATGGTGGATTTAAGTCTGCCTTGAAAAAATTAGGTGTATTATTAGGTGTTTAATGCGTGTGTTATAAGTCTTTGTATTCAAAGTAAACTTAAATGCAAAAAAAAATTGTACACCAAACAGATTCATTTTCGCACTAGGACCACTTATTTTTTGACAATTTTACCCTTGCGTAACAAAAGAACTGATTGTTGTGAGATTAAAGTTGTTAAAAGGAAAAGATTAAGTGATTGTATTGCAGTGTGTAATGTACCGGTGTCATGTAAAATCACTTCCCTAAACAAATAGATGGTTTTATACCGAAACGCTTAGATACAAATTTGTTATTTTCATGGGATATACATTGAATGATTGAATAATTACCGTGAGCATTGCTTTTATGTGATTGTTAGTGAACTCAGTGGAATTAAGTAGTTGCTCTTTCTTGAGTTGAATTAAAATGTCAAGAATGTCCTGGTCTTCCTCACAAGACTTAACGTTTTGAGTATTGAGGCGTTCATCGATTAGTTCTTGGTAAAACGAATCTAAATCTTGGAAGCACTTCTCTAGGCGGTCTATCTTGCCCGTTAACTTATCAATTAGACTCGCAAACGGTAAACCAGGCCAAAGATCCTCTACAAAGAAGTTTGTTATCAACGACTGAAGTTCATCAATGAGTCGAAGAATCTCCCCAACGCTCGTGTCCATCTTCATACCTCTTACAGCCCACTCTCATTATAATAGTACTAGTCACATTCTTCATAATCGCACTCAAATTTACATTTTTAGACGAAAGGGCTAGCCCATTTATCTTCTTCATGGCATGTGAAATCTCATCTTCACGAATATACCTAGAAGCTAGTACCCTTTTCGGACTTGAAAGATGAATTTTTAAAATCTTTCTCATGTCCCTCCAATACTCGTTGTATGGCGAAAAAACCACATCAATGCAATTGTATAATAACTTTCGTTGTGCTACCATTTATGGTCTACTACAAAAGATAAGGTCTTGTGTTTTTAAGACTTCTTTCGCTAGACTAGCCGAAGAAACAACAATACATGAGACAAAACCAAAGTTGAGGTATACGATTGAGCCATAGGATCTGGAGAGGTTCCATAGGGAAGTATGGATGCTTGAAGAATCGATTTGGTGCAAGTTTCCAATGAAGTGTAGTCCGAGAGGGCCTGGTGGATTGATTCTTGATGATTTGTTTTTGATGATTTTGGGAAGAATGTAGAGGAGAGATGGGATGGGAAACAACAAGCAGATAAACAGAGAAAACAATGCCATTATTGAGATCATGTTATGCACCTTTACTAGTACTTTTGGCTATATATAGAACCAACCTGAAGTCATTTTTTTAAAACTTTGACTTTAAATTGTTTTATTTGTGTTATTGTAGTACTTGATGAAAATTATATCAATGAAAATACTCAATTCATTCATATATTTTGCATCAAGTATTATATAACAAAAAAAACAAAAATAGTTGAGGTCAAAAGTTGAAAAAGAATGACTTCAAAAGTCAATAGTGGACACTTATTTAGGGACGGAGGGAGACATGTTCTACCTTTGTTAATGCTAAACGACATGGACAGAAAAACCTTGGAACCATATGCAAAGTCATAACTTGTCTACCTATAACATACAGATGCAACACATTTAAGTATAGGCTATTACTCCTCGCTAAGTTGGTTACTGAAGCAGCTTCTTTATCACTGATTGATTGTAGTGCTATCAAACATGGACATTTTTTAACTAAATTTATTGATGACTATTTTTACCATGTGCTTCAAACATAGTGACTTGATTGCATCCAAACACTAACGTTTCTACAAGTGAAAGGACCGGGTGCTACTCTGCAAAAGATAGTCATGTGCAATGCAATTTCTTTGTTTACGGCAACTGAGAAGCATATGGAGACTAGAGAAGGACAGCACAAAGATTTTTCTGTTATGTCGTGGTTTCATACCACTTGTCCTGCAATTTCACTTGGTTAATTTACTGTAAGTAGTATATAAGATAATATAAATTGGTTTGTGAGCTTTCAATCTGTTCCTTTTGTACTCAACATATTTTGTGACAATTCCTATTGGCTTTGTTTTAACGGGCTGCATCAACCCGAATCCAAAAGGTATCCATCAACTTGAACACAGCAGGAAATCCTGCACTGGTCATCCTATATATCTCTTTCATGGCCCACATATTAACTGCTTGATCTGAACATGATCCGGATCTCTGTTTATTTAAATGAGTATTATGTCATTTATCACCCCGTATGATCACTGGTTTAAAAAATCCAGATCAGAACAACTAGTTTGACCTAAAGACAACCCAGATACTCCATATATATTGTGTCAAATTTTGTGGTGACCCATTTTGGTTGGTAAACTGTTATCCTGATGAACATGGTATCATCTAATTGCAATCATACACAATTATTCAAATAACAAGAGAATCATATTTTCGAATGCATCTCATAGAAGAACTCATTTTCATTAGGTAACCAAATTGTATTATTCAAAGTGTATGTACTGTAGCAACCTTCGTAATCACTAAACATATTTAGGATCCCATCTAAGATTCATACAGTTGTCGTAAGTTTTCTATCCATCTGAATCTTTGCCTACTGAAGTCAAAGCATGACCTTTGTAAGCTCATATAACCTTTTAAATACAACAGCAAAACCTACGTTCCACATTCAGAAAGTTGTATCTTCACCTAATAACATAAATACCTTGATGATTTATCAAGGTTTACTAGCCTCAGTGTGTCAAACTGTCAATAAGAAAGTAACACGAAGCATACACCTCAGTCCTCAGATAAAGAAGTGGGATTAAATATGGGTCATCTCATTTAGGCATTTCATCAAACGCATTTTATGTACTTTATCAAATACTACTCGAGTGACAAATTTATACTTTTATACTGAAAGTGCATGAACAAAGGGGAGTTTATAGTTGTGACTTTGGTGTGTTAACATAGAAGTGACAATTCATTTCAAAACCTATTCAAAAGTATATCAACATAGTGATTGCAGAATGCTCTCAATTCCATTCAACAACCAATTTTTGGAGCACAAAGATGCAATATTGTTCCAAACCAAACTTTTATAGCTCGTCTCGAGTAATGTTTCAACCTGGCCTTTAATTGTTTTGAACACCTCAAATACCATTACATAACATACAAAACCATCATGATACATACAGTAGCACAAATTAGTAAACAGAGTTAATACTAACAAACAAGTCAACTGAATATAAACCAAACTGTAAACATCACAGAGTACCATTTGATTAACTATAAAACCAAAATATGCAGAAATTGTTATTAGAAACAAAATTCAGAATACTCTAAAAAAGTTATTTTTCTTCAACTCTTGACTTGATTATTTCTTCTTTTGTTATTATGTTTCTAATGCCAAAAATATATGAATGGATTAGTAGTAGTCGAATGTATCTTATTCATTGGTATTATTTTTAGAGTCAATGCATTTTATAACATTAGAATGAATGAATAAGAGTGTACTGGTCAAGTTGACATGAATAATGGAAATTCTAAAATTTCAAATATTGACTATTAATATGGGACGGATGGTATGTTGAAACAAACAAGTCAAAGGAATATAAACCAATACTCGTAATCTATCAGGCTAGTTTACCATTTTTGATTAACTATTAAAACAAAATATGCAGAACATTGTTTCTAGGAAACAAAATATTCTGTCACCTATACTCTAAAAACAACAAGAGGTAAACTTAAACATCTACCCTTAACTATCAATCTTGTCACTACTCCTCATTTCTTGCTACAATCTTGTACTTCCCTGTTGCTTGTTGCTGCAAACAAAACACAATCAGTATTATAATAGATAACTAAAACACAAAAATCCAATAAAAATTTGCAAAGGCATTTATTTTTTACCTTCTTCCACAAATCAGTATGAGTTTTACAAAACCCCGCAACAATCGCCCCTTTATTCCTCCCTTCCTTATACTCGATACACAAATCTTCATTCAACCCACAAGTCACATGAAACCTTAAACAACACTTCTGTTCCGAACACTCAACAACACAACCATCTCTCTTTTTACAAAGATAACATTTCTTCCCCCATCTTTTCTCCAAAACCTTAGAACAATCAATCCCTTCTCGCCCATCCGGATCCTCGAAAAACACTTCGGGCACGTACAAGGCGCACACAATGTGGGCCCAACGGCCATCATTAGTCGGCTTCAAAGCACCACCTTTAACCGGACAAAGACAACAAGACAAAACATCATCAATTATATTATTCTCTTTATCCTTAGCGAGACACTGACAACAAAACCAATCACCATCCGGTACACCGTTAACAAGCGGCTTACCATAACAAGTAACATGAACCATTAAATCACAACCATCACATAAAACAATTGGATCTAATGAATCACCATCTGTGCTTTGACATATAGCACACACAATCCCATCTTCATCTGCTTCTTCTTTTTCTTTTTGCTCTTCTTCATTTTCCAATACTTTTTTCTCAATTTGATCTGATCTTGGGTCATACTCGAGATTCAGATCAAACGGCGAAAAGGGTTTGTTTGGAAACAAGTCAGGATTCAATGCACAAATCCTTTTTTTCGCGGGTAAGCAGTAAGTTGTCGCGGGTGTGGTATCAGAATCAAGATTTGTAGAAATGGGTCGTTTTTTCGCGGGTAAATTGATTGCTGGCTTTTCTTGATGCAAGTGTTTGAATCGTTTGTTTGGTGGTAAAGTTTGGAAATTGTTTTCCATTGTTGTTTTTGGGTTTGGAGCAGATTGAATGAATGAATGAGTGAGTGGTGATTTATGGTTTTTATTATGAAATTTTGGGAATGAAATTTAAAAAAAGAAACCCCGGGAAAAATAAAAGAGAAATGGGTTTTGGGGAAATTTGAAACCCGCGGGAAAGAAAAAAAGGGATCGTTTTCAAAATTGACTAATTGGAATTTAATTTTGAAGTCAAAGTTTGATGCGGCTCCAAGTATTTTCAACTGAAAATTACTCTAAAACTTTCCCACTAATTGGAACGGTGTTTTCGTTTAAGTAACTTGCAGGGTAATTGTCTGTTGCGACAGCAGGTATCTTATAAATAAAATTTTTAGTGAGCAAATGTTTTTCCGATTATATGCTACTCTCTCCGTTCCAAAATTATTGTCCTCCGACACAGTTTAAGAAAAGTAATTTATTACTGTTTTCTCTTTTTTACTTTTAGCAGAATGACAGTTTTACCTTTAGCTATTTAATTAAAATCTTCTTTAAAGTTTGTAATAATAATTTCAAACAAGGGTAATATAGTAAACTTGATCAAACTTTTCTATTTATTTTTAGTAGTGGACAATTAAATTGATACATCTCAAAAAGGAAACGTGAACTATTAATTTGAAACGGAGGAAGTATTTGTAACAATAACTTTAAAAATGATGTGTAATTTATATGTTAATAACTCTAAGTTGTGGCAATATAGAGGCGGTAATCGATAATATCATAATACTATAAGGTGCGTTTGGTTCACATAATGTTTTTGAAGAAATTGTAATCTTTGAAATGAATTGTAATTTGATTTAATTGTAATTCAAATCAATTACATCAAATTATTGTTAATTTGTTATAATTGTAATTTATGAAATCTGTCGATATGTTTGTTTGACTCGCAACATAATGAAATTCAAATTCATTTTTTTATAAAACTTAAAAAATTAATATAATATTAATTAAAATAATACAATAATAAATAATATAATATAATAATAATAAAATTTATAAAAAATTAATAATAAAATAATAAATAATATTAAAAACAATAATAATAATAATAATAAAATATATTTATAAGAAAAAATAACAATAATAATAACAAAATAATAAATAATAATAATAATAATAAATAAATAATAACTAATAATAATAAAATAATAATAAAAAGCAATAATAATAATAATAAGTGTATGAATAAGTGTGTCGCTATTGGATATGGGTTTCTCCCATTTTCTTTCTCTTCTTTGGGGGAATTAGAGGCAGACGCGGTTACCTTGCTGAAGCGGATCCAGAAGTTCTCCATGACTCAAGACATTGAGGCATGAGCGGTTGTTCATATTTTTAATAGGATTAGTTTCTCTATTGCTAAAGAAGTTGGGGCCCAGATAGTATCTCGGCTTCCTTCTAATTTTTTGTAAATCCTATGAATTTCTAATAAAGTGATGTAATAATAATAATAATAATAATAATAATAATATAAAATAATAATAATAATAATAATAATGTTTATATTGAGTTGCAAGAAGACTCCGATCATCTGTTTTTTTCATGTGACCTGGGCAAATGCATCCTTCAAAATATTTGCCGATGGTGGAATCTTCAATGGGAAGAGGTTTCTTCATTTGTAGATTGGTATTCTTGGTTCAGTTCTATCAGGTTGCCGATCAAGCTCAAGACCATTCTGGAAGGCGTTTTCTATACTTCATGGTGGCATATCTGGTCATTCCGAAACCGTTTGATTTTTGATTCTTCTCCTCCAATGCGATCTGTGCTCTTCGACGATATTGTTTCTTCTTCATTTACCTGGTGTGTTAATAGGATTTCTAGTTCTTTTACTTGGGAGTATTGGCTTAAGAATCCTTATTTGATTTCGTTGTAATGTTTTTTCTAGCTTCTTGCTAGTTCCTAATAAAGTTGCCGTTCAAAAAAAAATACTGAAATAATGTATAAAATTCTGAATTACAACGTAATTCAAAACTTTTCATCCAACTACCTATGTAATCTGAATTCACTCCTTTGATGTATTGTAATCATTGAATTACAATTACATCGCAAACCAAACAGCCTACGTAATGTAATATGAATTACGTTTCCCTCTATTATGCGAATCAAACAGCCTACATAATGTATTCTGAATTACAATTCCATCCAATTACGCCGGGTTACAGCGAACCAAACAAGAACTAAAGGTCACAAGGTCAAAAGGTCAAAGTAGTTGACATTAATTTATAGTCGCAAATAGGTATGGGATAGTATGAAAAGCTCCATTACATTTTTACGGTATAAAACTCTACACTACCTAATTAACAAAGTATGATATTTCAATTAAAAAATATTTACACAATATTATATACATTATACATTTACCAGACACTTGGGCCAACACTTCGGCTAAGCACTTGGCTTGGGCTGGCGGGTGATTTGGGCTTGGGCTCACGCATGGGCTATAACTTAAGCTATTTTTTTTACAATGGGCTTTTACATATTTTTATTTGGTCCGTCAAAGATTGACTTTCACTAGTTACAACAATTATCAAATAACCATAAAATGACAGAGTACAGAACACCCCGCAGCGAAGTGCGGGTTTGCAAACCTCGTTGAATCTAAAAGCTATCTACATATGTTAAGACATAAGCTTACAATATACTTTGTGACTCAAGGTTTTAAAGATCGGGATCCTACCCAGGATTGTTTTCGTCTTTCCAAGATCGAGATCGTAAAGTCGGATCGGGATCGTAAGATCCTACTATAATTTCATTGTCTTAATAGTCTTTGTAATATTATACAAATTTACAAATTATTATATATTATAAACACAAAATTATATGAATGTTTCATAGAAATGTTGTCACCTATACTACATATAAAGGAAATTAGACATTCTCTCCTCATTAAATGCCCGAAAAATTAAGTAATCCAAGTTATAAAGCATAATGTACAATCTTTAAATGCAACCTTTCACCACAAAATCAACTATCTAACAAATACAAATATTAAAGCAAAATGTACAACATGTATTCCTCCATGCATATGTTACAAGTATAAACTAATTAATGTTATTTTTAAAACACCCCTAAAATGAAAAATACATATATTAAAGCAAAATGTACAACATTTATTCCTCCACGCATATGTTAAGTATAAACTAATTAAATACACTAATTAATGTTACTTTTAAAACACCCCTAAAATAAAAAATACATGTTATTATACACATTGTACAAGCTAATAAAACATACAAAACTTAAAACAATTTATTTGCTAACAAGTTGATGATACATATGGTTTTGAAAACTGAACCGGACCAACGGGTTCAACCTGAAATCGAAGTCGCCACCGGTTTGGCTAGCCGATAAAATCCTTCCAAAAATTAAACGGAGATGACTAGTCGAAACCGGTAAAAACGGGTGAATCGGGTCGAACTAAGATCATTTTTTATTCTCCGGTTAATCAGTTCTTTTTTGTTTTGCTGGCGTCTAAACTTTAATTACAGGGTAATCGCCGCTGCAACGCGCGGGTACCCTACTAGTAAACTATGATTATGAAATGTTTAAGAAAATTAACATGTTGTTTTTTAAATTCTATGAAACACAACCCATAAATTTATAGTTCTTTAGTTTCTGGTTTGAGAAAAGTAAGATCGGATCGGAGTAGATCTCAAGATCCTATGGTCAATATCGGGATCCTATAAGATCTTAAGCATACAAAGATCCTATGTAGGATCCGGATCGTTTTTGCTTTGCAGTATCGTAAAACCGTATGATCCTAAGATCAAGATCGAGATCTTAACAACCATGCGTTATGTAACTATTATTTTTTTAAAGCTCATTGTATTATTATCATATTTGTATAAATTTAGTATAGTCAACTAAATAAGTTACATCATGAAAATTCCCTATTCATTAATTTGAAAAAAATTGTTAGTATGAAAGTTAAGGGTGTGTTTGCTTGAGCCCTTTTGATTTGAGTAATCCAATGATAGAAATAATATTCATTTGGTATGTGAATACGGGCTATGAAACAGTATTTGACACCTATAGTTGTGGTATTCAACGAATCCTTTCAGGTCATATGTCTTTACTGACAAACAATGTACTTTTTCTTGAGATACAGCTTAACCAAGTATACGTGTTAAGCATACATTGAACCCACCTCAACGAATCATCACCCCACCTAATGAATCATCACCCCACAAAAAAAACCTCTCCACGCACAAAATAACTCTAAGAATTATCTCTCCCCTCTCACACTTCACACACAGTTATGATTCATCAAACCCACAATATCCAAATGAATTTTGCAATCTCTGTTTGGGGGTTTCTTATACGGTCAGCCACCATCACACTACCATCGACACTATTTCCTAACCAAAATTCAAGAAACAGGGGAGTCAGTTTTAACTCTGATTGTGTTGCTATTCATGTTTAACCAACATTTGATCATCCTAAGTCAGTGGTATGCTATTTATGTTTGCATTTAAGTGAGTGGTGTTTGAAATTTATATAGATAAAGTTTTGATTTTTAATGTGAAATTTGGGGTCTTTTGTGAGTTTTTTGTTGTTGTAAACGAGCTGAAGATAAGCAGGTTGTTTGGATGAGTGATGGAGATCTGGTGGTTAAGACGCCAAATGGTTTTGAAGTGAGCAAGGTGCGGTTGTAGTCGTGGAGTGCATCGGGAGGAGGTTTATAGGTTGCAATACCATCATGGGGTATATCATCTTTTATTTTAATTTTGGTTTTTCTTGGTAAATCGAGTCGTTTGTGTGAAAATGTTAGTTAATGTGATTAAGGGATTTTGGACTAATTATTAAAATCTAAAGTCGGGGTTTGTTTAAGCTTACTTTTGGAATTATCAGCTAATTTAAGTTTGGCTATATTTCATGAGTTCAATTTTTGTATTAGTACATCATTGGTAAAAGCTTTGTTCATTAATTACATTATGGATTAATCACTTAATCAAGTAACTTTATATTACCTCAACCTGTGAAATGAAAATAATGTTTGAATATGCTTATTTTGTAAGTTTTGCACGCTATATTCTCCATCAACCAACCCTTAACCCAAATACCACCGGCCAAACTCCTTTTCTAAATACCACTGACCCAACCACAACTCCTGTTCCTACCAGCCCAACACCACATATCCACCCCATCAGTTCAACTCCCATCCCTCCTGCCATCGGCCCATACCTCATCAAATACCACCAGCCAAAACATCACACCTGTTACTACCAACCCAACACCACATGTCTAGACCAACCCACCTCATCCTCTTGTGCCTAATCCTCATTCAAACCCAACCTTAACTCATCTTATGGTCACACATTTTCATGTTGGTACTAATAAAAAGAATTCGCGTTATAATTGTCGTGTGTCTACCATTTCTCATGTTCCAAAGTAATACATTATCACAATCAAAGATCCTAATTTGCAACATGCTTTTCTTGACGAATACAATGCTTTAATTAAAAATAATACTTGGGTTCTTGTGCCATGACCACCTGACGCGAACATTGTTCGTTCCATGTGGTTGTTTAAGCACAAGTATTTTGTAGATGGATCTCTAAGAAAGTATAAGGCTCGTCTTGTTGCTAATGGGAACAATCAACAACTAGGTGTTGACTATGATGAGACATTTAGCCCGGTGGTTAAACCGACCACTATTAGAATGCTTCTCGGTCTCGTTGCTTCTTGACATTGTCCTGTTCATCAACTCGATGTCAAGAATGCTTTTCTCCATGGTACTTTATCTAAGACTGTCTATATGCATCAGCCTCTTGGTTTTCGGGATCCTCGACGTCCTGATCATGTTTGTCTTCTTTAGCGGTTTGCGAGTTCTGTTACTGATATTGGTTTTTCTCATAGCATATGTGACTCATCATTGATTATTTATAAATGATGTATGCTTAAACACACATCTTTTCTACCCTGGATAACACTCTAAAATATACTAAAAACCATAAAACGTGTGAAATTATATTGTAAATATGCTTGGTATGTGTTTTTATGTCTTGCAGGTACAAGGGTTTGAAAACGAAGCAAAAACGGTGATTTTCGGGTGAGTTTCGGTAAAGTTTGCTCATTTCTCGAAGTCAAGACGAAGCTCATTTGAAGCCCCGAGCACTCCATTAGATTGAGCATGAGATTACGAGTCCGACAGTGCCTTCATCTTTTATTGGGCCGTCCCGACACCATTTATAAAGGCTCAAGACTAAGAAACTTGTTAACAAATCCAGCCCAAAGACTCAAGAAAAGGACTCGGCCCATTTGATAGTAGCGCAATTCATGAAGCCCAAAAGAAATCAAATAGAATTTGCCCTACATTTTGTTATAAAAAGAAACGTGGCAGCAGGGAGATAGTATCTCTTTTTCATATCTTAATTTTTACATCTTTTTCTTATCATTTTTTTCATTCATTTTCGTAGGTAGATTTAGCAGTAGTATAGGATTTAGAAAACATATAGTTTAGCTTAATGTTTTTGATGTAATTTTCAGCTTATTTTCTGTCTTATTTTCCAGCTTATTTTTAGCTTATTACTCATTTGTAAGGGATTATGCTTAAAGTTTAATGAAGTTTGTTACTAGTTACATCTTGTGCTTATTCTCCTTTTCTATTCTCGTTTTACTTTCTTTTTGCTTATTTTCGGAATAAGCTGATTTCGAAGAAGCTTATTCGTTAGCTTATTTCGAGTTCAGTTTCGCTATTCTTCATTTTGTTAAGTTTTCTTCTTAATAAGCTTATATCGAATGAGTGCTAGAACTTAGTTTGGTTACTTATTTTACTTCGCATCTTTTTAGCTTATTTGTCCCGGTTGCTTATTTCCTTTGCTCGAATAAGCTATTTAGCTTTGTTCGTTTCCTTTGTTTAAGCTCGTTTCGAAAAGCAAAAAGTGGCCACAAGTATTCATTTACTCGGCTTATTTCGATAAGCCTAGGACCATTTTTATTTTTCGAGAGCATAGTTTTTACTTTTATCTTAATTCCTAGTGTACAAATTTCTTAATCCGAGTAGTAGTGGAACGATTTAGATTGATACTTTTAATTATCGTATGGTTTGTTAAGTTTAGATTTCTAGTATAAAAGGTTTTATAAGATTTGCTTATTGGTTCGGTTATAGTTTATTTTGGCATATGTGATTTGGTTTATCGGTTTGATTTGGCTCGTGGCTTATTGGTTCGGTTGTGGCTTAAAAAAAGAGATATAATGAAAATTGTAGCCTTAGCAAAGATCGAACCTAGGACCTCTAGCTCACACCCCCTGAGCTTTAACCAGTATGCTAAGCTTACCATTTAGTAATACTTTGCCTTTTATTTTATTTAAGGGTTGTTTAGACTACTTTATTTTATTAATAGCTTATTACATAAGTTCTTTTCGTTTTGATATTAAAATCATGTTTCTTCATTTCAAAATTCGTGTAGCAGTAGTAAGTATTAACTGAATTTGGGTTGGCCCAATAGCGTTTTCACTAAAACAGTTTGTAAGCTTATCAAAAAATAGTTTTATTACAAATAGTTTTAGTAAATTTCGTTTTATAAAACTTTTAAAAAGTGTTAAAAGTTTACTTAGTTTATTAATATTATTTATCTTAACTTTGCTTGTTTTGTGATGACGAATTCAGTTCAACACTTTGGCGAAGAGCTTAAGGGTTTAATAAGCTAGATAAAATATCTTAAGTTTGACAAACTTGAGTATTTTCTTTAGTTTATTAAATCGGGTGGTTTTTATAAGTGCTCGGTTTTTCATCTCGGTATCTTTTCTAATCTCTTTTAGTAGTTTAATTTAGCTTATTATGTCTTTTATTGCTTTGTTGATTAATATGCTTAGTGAGTAATTTTCTTATATGTTTGTTAAGTGATATATTGGTTAGTGAATTAAGTGTGATTATAAAAGTGATAATATTGATTAGTGATTTTTAAATTGCTTAGATTAGTGTTTTGATTATTCGAACGGGCAAAAGCCGTAAGAATAATTAGGCATTAATTTAGTAGTTGATATCTCAATAAAAATTGTTTTCAATAGAAACCAACGTTGTGAGAAGATAACTATTTAGACGGATATTGATTCATCAATAAGGACTTAGTATTATATTTAATTCACACTTAAAGATCTAATCATTTCACTTAGCAAGCATATCTTTTTATCTTTTCGACTAGTTGCTTTGTTCTTGATATTTAGTATTATCTTCTTTATTATTATTATATATCTTAGTTTATAATCAAAAACCAAAATTAAAAGATAATCAAGCATCAAACGAACAACATAAACGTGAATCTCAATTCAATTCTCGCCGTGGATACGACATCCGGAAGATTGATTATTGCTTGTTCTCAAGTGATTATTTTATCTATACGGGAAATATTATACTATATTCAACTCGTTTTCGGACGAATCAAGAAGCATGGTTCCGATGTTGCTTATTTATTACTATATGTGGATGATATTTTGTTGACAACTTCTTCTACAACATTATTACAGAAGATTATAGCTTATTTACATTAGGAGTTTTCTATTACTGATCTTGGTCCGCTGATCTATTTTCTGGGAATCTCTGTCACCCGCACCACCAACGGGATGTTTTTTGCCAGAAAAAGTATGCAACAGAGGTTCTTGAGCGCGCTGGTATATGCAATTGTCATACCTGTAGGACTCCCGTTGATACGGAGTCCAAGTTGGGGGCTGATGGCACTCCGGTTTCTGATATGACACTTTACAGGAGCCTTGTTGGGGCTTTACAGTGTCTCACTTTCACTAGACCTGCTTTTTCTTATGCGGTTCAGCAGGTTTGTCTCTATATGCATGATCCTCGGGAGCCTCATCTTGATGCTCTTAAGAGGATATTACGTTATGCCGTGACACTTTGGATTATGGTCTTCAATTGTATTTTACCTCGACATCTTCTTTGGTTGTTGATGATATCATAAATCAAGTATTACTATGAGAATCTAAGGAAAACCTAGAGAGAGAAAGAGAGATGGATGATCACTTATAGAGAGAGAAAGTAGAATGTATTAGATTGTGTAACAAATGACCAACACCCTCTCCATGGGATGGAGAGGGCTTATATAGTTCATACATTGGGTCGGCCAAGCCATGGTTATCCATGGGCTTGGCCCGGTTAGCTTAACTTATAACCGAATGATTAACTACGAGCTACGAGATACTATATTGGTAGTGACCGAGTCTTTTCTCGATTCCTAACAATCTCCCCCTAAGGGAGGTCACTCCAAATTACAAAAACTTAAGCCTAAAATTCTATAAATGTCTTCGGTCTTGCTCGTAGTCTTGGTTCTTTTATCTTTATCTTGTATCAATATGTAGTGAGCTTGATCTTGAGCTTGCTCCAACTTGCATAATAAACTGTGATCTTGAGTTTCTTGAGATCACTAATTTTGCATCATTACTTCAATATCATCGTGAATCTTGTTATCTTGTGAACTTGGTGACTTTTAGACCGACATGCTCATACTTTTCTTTTGTCTTGAAAGCTATTGAGTAATATCCCTTGGATTGCTTCATCTTGAACGCATAATGACTTCAAGGAAGATCTTTTGAGTATCAGAGTAGCGAAAGACTTGAGTAACATGTACTTGAGTTTTCATCATATCTTTATATTTGTCGATCGAGTATGAGCATGTGGTTATGAACTTGATTCTGTTGGAACAAGGTATCTCCATCTCCATCTTTTCATGAACCCGTAATAAAACAGTTAGCAATAAAGCTTGTGGATGAATATGGCTTTGCCATTCATCCGGGTTTGGTTGGATTAACCTCCGGTTCCGTGAGGACCGACCTGTGATCTGATAGATTCAAATTAAGAAGAATATGCTTGACAGGATTTCCAACATAATCATCGGATCTTCTAATGTGCGAACATCAGAATCACCTTACTTGCTTGTTCTCTTTACCGGAACGTCTCAAAGCAGACAACACGATAAGAGTGAATCGGTTAGTTACTATCTTACCGATTAAGTCGTCAATTCATAATATGGACCGAATCGATATCCAGTGTCACAAGTTTGATCCATATAGGATCTCACAAGTCACCTACCGCATAGCTTGTTTGATGTTGGCTCTGGAAGAATTTCCTTCATCACTGTGAATACTTAAGTGTCACTATGATGTTCTGGCAAGATCATGAGGATAATACGTAGGACTCTTGATATTTTATTTGTTATCACAGTGCATGAAGAACAAGTGTTTGATAGATAGTGTCCTAGTGAGATTTATGGATGATCTCTTTTTGATTCTAGACTCAATAGTGCACTTTGGTTTTAGTACTCGGAGGCTGGAGTTGACTGCCACCTTTTCAATTCCAACTAACTCGGAGTAAGAAAGTCAATAGATAACGTGTTTAGTCTTTGTGAGAATTGAAACAGAAATCTTTTAAGAGATTTTGAGTGTCTGGGGAGGGTTGTGCATTGCATCACTGGGTCTATGATGTTTGTCTTTAATGTCAGCAATCATAAGTGTAAGGAGGCTTATTTCTTTTCACCCTTTATCTTTACATTTCTTTTTCATTCTTCTACCCCTTTAATGCTTACCAAGACTTCATCACTAACACCTTGTTGGGTTTGTTCCAGTGTTAGCTTTGTCTTAGTCCTATTATTCCCCATTTTCACTTTTACTCCTTTTGTATCATACCTAAGGACATCTATACTATCTAATGGAATGTCCCTGGGTAGATCCCTCCAGTTCTAGCTAGATCATGAAACAAATACCTAATCTTAACCACCTTATAACTCCATAAAATTAAGTACATGGTCAGTCTTTTAGGTATCTCCATTGTTACCATTAAAACCATTTGAAAAATCGATCAAGGTACTTGTGATCTAAATCAAAGCATTTGTACCTTGATGTTTTTATCTTTTGGAAATGTTCCCCCTGCATATGTGCATCGATTATCGAAATCCTTTTGCACATACAAGGGAGACGCTAGCACCTGAGTCCTTTTAGATCGTGTTTATTAGTTGCATAGTTTTAATCACATTTTCTCCCCTTATCCAAAATGTCAAAATCTTTTGATATTTGGGATATCAATTGATTAAGACAGTTTGGGAGAGAGATGTTACTAATTAGAAAGCTTATTTGGAACATTTTAATACCCCCCCTCAAATATTGAGGGAAGGATATAGTGTTAAGTACATATTTTGAAATATTTTGAATTTAATGAAAAATTCATGAAAAATTATACTTAACACATATATACTAATATCTGTACACTACATATTTGTATATTATACAAGATAAGATATGAGACAGGACCTGACATGTTTAAACCAATTATGACCTAGTCATACTGTCCACTGCGGCAGTCGTTTGTCTGTCTCTGTTTTTCTCCCACCAACCATCACTTCTAAGCTTCTCATAACTCGTCTTTTGAACAACAAATCATCAATCTTGTTCACCATGATTCTTGTGCGTCTCTTATCCTTTGCTATCCACTCCCTCGAAGGCATGGCTTTGTTTTAACCAAATTTGAAGTTCAGTAGCCTTTCACGAAGGATGTTACGAACAGATTGGAGAGTCCCGTCACAAAACTTATGGATCTCATCAACACGCACTAGCCTTTTCTTCTTGCTCTTGTATTCATAAATCACCCTAGGTGGATCAAAGTTTAGAGTGTATGGTTCTTTGACTAAGATATGTGGACATGTTGTTTGAGGCTTAGTTAAGTTGAGCTTTCTTTGATAACTTTTAACACCTAGCTGAACGTATTCAACCCTGTTCTTAATAATGATTCATCGGGTGAACATTTTGAGAGCAGTGACAAAGTCCACAATCACATCACCGTCTAGGTTGAAGAGCTTGTTTTGAGCAATCAAGAGCAACATGTCTTCAATGTCATTTAGGTGTAAGTCCGGAAAGTCTCCTTCTTTGAACTTGTAAAGTTTCTGATCAGCTCGCCTTACAATTATCTCCTCCAAATAGCCATGACCAGATTTCTTTTCAACCTTAACACTAACAACACTCAGAATTCTCATAGTTGAAAAACTTCATGTTTGGACTTCCGATTGATCATAGCTCTGTAGAATAGTTGACGTTATGGTCCCTAGTGAGATATTCCAAAAGCAGCATCCTTGTCATAGGCAATTATGAATGGACTCCACATTGTTGGAATCATGTCTTCAATACCTTCCAATGAATACCTTGCATATGGTGTCATTGTAATGGAAGATGAGTACGATCTTTCTTTATTTTTTGCTTTTAAGTATTCAAGATCATTATTAAAGAATAATTCAACGGGAATTATAAGTCGACCTTCTTTGTCTTGTAGGGGTGAAGGCTTGCTCATATCAACTGGGCTTTTGTGACCTTCAGGGTTTGCCCAATCGAGTTGATATGTCAAAGCACGATAACATTCCTCCGTATTGTACTCCAGTTCAACACAACTTTTGCAGGTACCTTTGAGTAGATTGAAAACTGAACCCACTAGATCTACTATTGCGATCTTGTTTAATTTGAGACGATTCATAGCAAATGCAGAAAAATCAATGGGATTACTCATTAACTCATCAAACGTGAGTGGAGGCTTCTCAGCTTGGATCATCTCATTAAACCATGATTGTTTTGGATCAACATCAACGGTTTTGACAATATTCCAGTCCAGATCAAGTGTCTCAGGCCTTAGAGATTTCTTGAACCAATCCTTCTTTAGAAATTGGAATGGCATCTGCTTGTGGCTCATCAGCATCATGAGCCACATTGTCAAGATTTGGCTCTTCGACATCCATTTGCACAACGCGCTCAGTTTCGTGAACTGATTTGTTTGCAGATATAGATTTACCAGATTTGGAAGTAGTGGATGAAGTTTTACCGTTAGCAGATTCCTTGGATTTTGAGGATTTCTTTAAAGGTTCAGCATCTTTTCCAGTTCTTCTCTTCTTCAACCCTTGGTCTGATCCAGTAGGAGGGTCTTGATCTTTGTCTTTATGACGTCTTTTCCTCTGAGAAGCATGATCCACAGCAAGTCTATCCATGTCATTTTCATCTACAAGTAAGGACTGTATTAGTGCATCATACAGATCCTTATGTGCTGGATGCTTTTCATGTAACTTGGATGCCATCATCATTTGGAACAAGATCTCCTTTTGCTTATGCTCATCTTTAGCAGCTTGATCATATGGTGTTGTCAAGTACTTTGGCATTTTCTCCTGTGTAGCACGTTCTTGCTTGACCTTTATGAACTTTGACACATCATCCTGAGAGACTTGCAGATTAAGGTCTTCGGTGTCTGGCTAATTGCTTTCTGAGAAATTCTTGTCTAAGTTCTACGGTATGTCTCTAGAGAACCTTTTAAAGAGTGTCTCCGAGATTTGAGCCAAGATTCCTATTAACAGCTTCTGGTACTTTAGACTTGATTGATTCAAGGATTGCTGAAGTATGATTCACTTGTTTGAGTTCTTTTATGTCTTTTTCTAATTCGGAAACTCTTTGGACGACATCATTAAGTGCTTCAGACCTGGGAACTGGAGCATATGGAATTACTGAAGCTGGTAGTGGAGGTGTTGGTGGTGTAGATGGTAGAATTTGTGTTGGTTCAAGAATAACAGACACTTTGACAGCATGAAATGGTTCTTGCTGAATATTAGGAACATCTTGTTGGATTTGAATATCCAACAAAGAATTTATCTCTACTTCTGCATTTTCTTGAGTGGTACCAATAAGAGACATATTAGGAGAATTAAGAAACTAATTACTGAAGTTAGAAGAAATAGAGTGACTGGAGGTGGATTGAAGCAGATTGGGCTTCTCTTTATGAGTTGTAGAGACAGGAACCCCTACTTGTTCATCCCCAGCTTGTTCATCGCCTTGTTTCTCTTCATCAGCCTTGAGTTCTTCATCGGCCTTTTGTTCTCCAACTTTTTCAGCATTTTCCTCGTGTTCTTTAGCAACATCAGTCTTAACTGCATCAAGCATTTCATGATCGTCATTGTCTGATTCTGTTCTTTCATCGTCAGTCTTTTCAATATCAATACTCTCATCATCTTCTTCGTCTTCATCATCAGATTCATCTTCATCAGTTGAGACCCACGGTATGTCTTCTATTTTCTCATCTTTGTCATCAAATAGAAATGTCTCATCGTCATTGGAACCCCAATCTTCTAGATCATCTTGAGTTTCACTTTTGTCTTTTATCTCATCTAGAACCTCTGGTGAAGTACCAGCTCCTTCATCTGAGACTGCATATTTTCTTGTTAGCTCATCTGGAACCTCTGGTCTAAGACCAGCTCCTTTACTTGAGCCACCAGATTGATGCTGGAATCTGCTTTCACATTTGTTGGCCTTGATTGCTCTCTGAGTGTCAATTTCTAACTGTGATCAGATAGAAATTTAACGCCTTTCAGCTTTAGTTTCTGAGACAGATATGTTGATTTCTTCTTTGAGACTTGTGGAGTATCTTGTATGACAACACCTCTAGGTTTTCTTATAATCATCCTTTCTTCTTGTTCATCTGATTCTTCATCACTTGACTCTATCTTCTTTGCCTTTTTCTTCTTAGAAGTTGCAGTTGCCTTCTTTAGAGTAACTGTTGCCTTAGATCCCTGAGCTCATTTGCCTCTTCCTATCTTTAGAGGAATTAAACCACTGGATAGGCCAATGAACGTCTTGTAAGCTTTAGAGTTCTGGATATCATCAGTTATCAACGTGTCTATAAAAGACTTTCCATATACTTGGTGCATCTCTCCTTTACTAATGAACTTCCATCTATCCAATACACCATCCTTGTCAACTATGTGGTAAGGTGAACCTTGTCTCTTGGAAATTGATTTATGTTAAGACATGAAGTGGTGTATGATGACTTTGGTGAACCTAGGATAGGGCATGATCTCACGTCTTCTGACCTTTGACTGCTTGTTGTCAATTTGGTATTGAAGATCTTCCCAAATTAAAGCAGCATAATCAACATTCGCCTTGTGGTAAATACCCTAGAGAATTTAAATTCTTGATGGTCGGAGTCTCATTGCTTAATGTCTTCCCCGATAAGCATCTGTTGATGATAGCTCCAAGGGTTCTCCATGGTTGATACATGTGATCAACATACATTTATGAAATGTGTTTCAGTTGACCTTGTAGCCAAGTTCCAGAATAAAGTCAAACAGAGAATCATTTGATGGAGTCACAGTGAACTCCTGATTCGGAACTCTTGGGTTGATCCTAAGAATTTCTCAAAATAGTTCAACATCAATTTGACATGTCTTTTTTATCAAGGTCAAACTCGTAGAAATCAGATTTCTTGACCCTTTTGATGGTGAACCAGAATTGCTGCATGTATATCTCTGGTACATTGATGTGTTGTCGTGTAGGGTCAATTATTTGATTATCAAGTTTTAAATTTATATTTAGACGACAAACCTAAAACAACACTTTAACGAGTAGTGTACCCGGTCAAGATGGAGTTCACGATAAGTAGGGTGTCGAATACTAAGAGTGGAACATTAATCCTATATTATATTAGTATTTTAATTAGTCTATTTACTGGTTAAACCTATGCTATATACATTGTCTAATGATATGGGGGTTTTGAGCCTGAGAGACTGGCACAGGTTTGGTGAAAACAAATATCAATTCAATACACAATAAACACAAAAGAAGAAAATTAGAAGATAAAAAAGCGGTACAAGCCAAATGATAGAAAACTGTATTAGCCATATTAAATCCAGTTCAATGTCGGGTTGTTTGTTTTAGTGTAATGATTTACTTATCTCGAAGCGGCATATCATTCTTAAGACTTAGGCGGGACATCATCCTAAGACCTAGACACGATTAATCCTGTCACAATTAACGCATCCACATAAAGCATCCTTTAGTTTAATTATAATCTATCTTAGGGAATCAAAGCAGTGGTGATCCTGTTAAAACCCTAGCCTAACGGGACTTTACCCACTTATTGTTTGATGGTGTTTCATATACTGGTAGTCCACTATTCCAATCTTTATCAGTTAATTAAGAGCATGATTGCTGAAACATAAACGGGTCACCTACCAGTCCAACTAAGCTCATAATTTAAAGACAAAGACAGAACGTTATTTGTGATCCTATGGGTCCAGTAATATTAAACACGATATGGAGAGCTATCCCGGTATCTAGATTATAGGTCGCATATTCAAACATATAAACAAGTATGAGGTGATAAACATAACTAAACAATCAATGATAAATTAAGAAATCGATTTTAAAACAAACCAAACATTGAACTTTCATTAAGATGGCTAATAACCGAGGGTATTAGCCCACAACCATTGTAATTATACAAGCGTAATCAAACAATGAAAATCGAACGATTAAGAGAGTAAAAATTACACGATGTCTTCTATGGACTCGTGATCAATGCTTGACCTTGGTGGCTGATCTTCTCTTCTGAAATTCGTCTTTAATGACTATGGTATAAAGAATATGATATTGCACACTAAAAACTCGTTTTTGAGTCTTCTATTTATAGTATCTGAAAAAGACTCGATACGCCGTATCTAGCAAGGTTGATACGGCGTATTGGACTGGATTCCTTGGAGTGCGCACTACGTTTATAATCAATCAGTGATATAATTCCCAATTTACTTGATTTACTGTATCTTCGAATAGTTATCTTCATGGATACGACGTATGTAGACAGAAGGGATACGCCGTATTGGGAATTGGTCAAACGCGTTTTTTTGTGAAGTCTTGGCGCGGATACGCCGTATCTCTTTTGTTGGATAGGGCGTATTGGTCAGAAATTAGCATTCTTCAAATATCTTCGTTTTAGCTCCAAATTATGCGGGAAGCGAGCGAGGCCGTGTAGCTTGTCTTCACATAACCACTCCTAATTTACTGCATTTATCAACTTTAAAGCTATTAAGTACTAAATAATGCATAATTTTATATAAAAGTGGGCTAACAAATGGGATAAAAGATTAATAAGTGACTTTATTTATGTTATCCAAATATCCTCCCACTTGAATTATACTTGTCCTCAAGTAGACCTTAGAAAAAGTTTCAGTTTATGAAAATGTTTCCCAACCAAAGTTGAGGATTTTCCGTTTAAGCATCGTTTTGTCCTAATCACCTGTACATAACCAAGCTCCTCACGAAATATGGAAATGAAAACACTCAGATCACTCGACTAATCTAGGGTGCAACATTTAATTGGTAAAACTCTCAAGTTGCTCGATCGTGATTAATTTCGTATCATAAGCTTGGCAAGGATACACATCTCCACCGCTAAAGCTAAGGAGAAACAATTTTTGTTCCCCCCCCAAAAAAAAAAAAAAAGAAAAATAAAATTGGTTTAAGAAGGCTTAGGGTTGATCATTCCAACAGTTTTTTCACCAAGAAGATATCACAGAGACCAACAAATGCAGCTGTACGTACATGACACGGCCGGTAACGAGCAAATAGGACATATATACAATCCGATCACATCCATGGTTTGGATTAACCATGTTCGTGTTTAACCAGCGGTTAGGATGAAGAATGATATAGGGTAGGGAGCTTCTAACTTTCACCGAAAGTCGTCATCCAACAAGGCAGCTGAGACATGCATACATGGCCGTAACGACGGAATAGACATGCATGCTCGAACAAGTCCTCGTTCGAGTAGACACTAAGGTTAGTTGCTAGGAAAGGGAAGTAAAATGGGTGTTAAACAAAATTTACGAAACAAATAGATTAAGCCAACAAATAAGGTACGGTTGCTAGTAACTTTCCCTTGACCGTTCCATGACAAAGACTCGAACATATAGACAGACGCCTCGATCACAGAAATGACAAAGACAACCTAAGTTGGCGTTCCCATAACGGTCAACTTCCCTTACATCCCGCTCTTTACATACTTTTACATAATAAGTGGTGATATCGGCCACTTTTTACAAGACTTTACATCGTTGATTTTTGTAACGTATCAACGAATAATCGATCCTTCCAAGTGATTCCTTCGGTATAAACTTCTTTTGAACCGACTATTTTTCTTCCTTCTCTTTTTTTCTCTTTTTTTTACAATCCATATAAAATCTCGGTTTAATTCTACCGTCTTCACTATCATAATTTGTCCGAATAATCTTTTCCTTGAATCGCTTCTTCTTCGGACATGATTCATAATTGCGAAAGTAGCGAAACTTACGAGCTACATATTTTCCCATTGCATTGTGCAATTTCCCGACCATTACAGAGATAGAAAAATTTCACTTTGACACAGGAAATACAAAACTTTACACGAAAGCAACTAACAACATTGATTAAAATAGGCTTAATCTACACGGTAGGCTAAGGTGCAAAGGTGTAACGAAACATATAATATGGTGTAGAAAAAGAAAGGAATGGCTCAACAGGTTGTTCTAGGCGATTTTACTCTAAAAATGAGAGTAATCAAGGGTTACACGGGATTTAACTAACTAGGGTAGTTAGTTAATTTTACGACATGTAGGCTATTTGGTTTAATCCTAGAAATTTATCAGTTGAACATGTTCCTCCATCTAAATCCATAGTACTAATCATTGCGGTCTCGAGTGATATACCAGGCCAAGTTCTAAAGTCCACCACATCACCGGCACACTTATAATTTTGTGGAATTTTTAGTAAACAGATGGAAACGGAATAGGCTTAATTCTCACAATATGTATCAAGGGTTATAGTGCGCTAGGTAATGTAACTAGTGATTTTTACAAAAGTCATGCTATTTTTTTTAATTTGGCCAATTTTTAAGCACTTTGCATGTTATTTTGTAAAAAAAAAGACAAGTACGTTCTAATTCTCCACCCCCACTTAAATTATACAACGTCTTGGTTGTATAGATAAAACAATTAAATTATAAGGGAAAATAGAATTAGAACTGAAAACTCCCTGATGTTTTGCTCGTGATAATTCTCCAAGATGAGTTCTTGAGCAAGAAGTGTGTTGACTAGGGCTTCAGCATGCCCGGATAAGTTCAACACATGTCCTTTTCAAAATATACCATATCATAGTTTCAGCAAGGTCCTGATAAAAGATTAGAAGACAAGTGCAATTTCTATCTCGCTACAATGGTACAAGAAAACAATTAAACATACGACTGTACAGGGATCAATACGTTGTATCCCAAGCCCTAGGATACGCCGTATTGTTCCTGTAAAAACGATTAAATACTAGACATTAAATATTTAATTTTTAAAACTGATAACGTCCACACACGTCTATACGCCGTATCCAAAGGGGTTCGATACGCCGTATAGAGTTCTGGGAAGACAGACTCGTGCAACAAACAATTAAAATGACCGGGTTATCTCCCGGGAAGCACTTTTGTTTCAGCTGGTCTTTAAGTTTGACTTTTTTCCACTTTTACTTGTTCTCCATTATTCGCTCGCACTTATCCCCGTGAGCGAATTTCTTCATGATCATTTGGCATGATGCGTACTTCTTGTAAAATTTCATGCAGAGCACAACGTCTTTTGTCATATCATCATCGTCAATGATGGTAAAACCTGAAATAATGGAAAAACTTCCAACGAAAACAGGTATATCAATCAAAGTTCCGGCATGACTCTTCCCTTCATCCTTGTCCTTAATTATTAAATAATAAAAGCTTTTAGACATTAAGTTAATGGACAAGAAAGGGAGGAGGTCAGCGATAACATATTTATACCCAATTACACAAGAAAATTTCATCATATAAGAGTCAGTTTTAACAAAAGTTGGCTCAAAGTCAACATCTCGATCCATTTTAGTCTCTACAGGTGTATCTAAATCTTTTAATTCTATGTAATCGCCATAAGTTAGGTCGAATGATTTATCACC